>VKOC01001066.1:0-28181 GCA_009364415.1 Spea multiplicata | reverse complement strand
TAGTGAGAAGGGGGAACATAGTGAGAAGGGGGAACATAGTGAGAAGGGGGAACATAGTGAGAAGGGGCGAGGGGGTAGTGTGAATGCGTATCAGAATGAATAAATGTGTGGATGAATTGTGCGAATGCGTATGACAATTAATGAATTCATTTGAGGATGAATTGCTGGATGATTTGTGAGACTGCATTAATGAATGTGTTAATGATTTGTGTGAATGAGTAAATGCAAAGATGGTACATGAAGGGTGGGCTTTAACAATAAATAAATAAAAATGGGCTGCTCAGGCTTAAATGCCCGGGCCTATTTTTTGTCCCAGTCCGGGCCTGTTTGCGGTAATTGATACTTCAGTCTCTAGACATGTAGAGATTTATCATGCAGGTTGAATTATATAGGATATATAGGCTATGCACTTTGAGCCCAAACGTCATTAATGAGGGCTTTAATTACACCTCTTTTTTGAAGGAAACATTTTTATTTTTAGTTCTCTAATACACTTTAATAAAAAGTATGTTTGATCTATTAATTTGTGATAAGGACACTTTAACAGTAATAATTAAATGTTATATATAACAGTTTTCAGTGTTACTGCAGTATTGGTGTAAAACAGAGCACTTCTCTCTCTTCATACATTCAATGTGGACTAGCTTTGCTGAAGTATGGTTTCAGAAGGTAGAACCTAACTATTATGCATTATGGGGAGGGGGGTTGACAGATCAGAATACTTTAGTTTTGGCCAAAACTTTACATCTTCCTTATTTTGTGTTCATGGTTTTTTAGCCCCCAAAACAATACAACAAACCTTGCATGCGTGGTATCCCTGAGGCATTGCATATCACATATTGGTGTGTTGGGAAGTGATATATATTACATAAATGTTATGGCCCTTGTCCTGAAAAAGGGGAATATACTGTATGTGAATTGTACAATAACATTTTACCAAGTTCTTTGCAAACAAGGTTGACTACCTGAATGCATGTGATTCACCAACACCTTGTCATTGGATAACTATATGAGCGCTTTAAATAAAAAAAAAAAAATACTAAACGCAAAAATCCAAATGCAGCCATGCCTAGATTAACGCACAAGAAAACGATAAAGCGTCAGCTAGGACAAACGCGGACACTAAAATGATCAGTACCATGTATATTAGACCAGGCTGTTCTTGAATGCGAAAGCGACAAATTATTCAGAAACCAAACAGAAACTCAATTACCTTCTACTCAAAAGTAACAGAACTGCAGCTCTGGATTTCAAACAAAAAGCTTAAGACTTCAAAGGCAACAAAGAATACATAACAGCAAAATTCAAGATATCATATAATATCTATAATAGCGGCGCAATTGTGTGTTACATATAAATAGTAAAATAATTGTTCTCTCTTACCAACAGAAATTTGCGCGGGACCCAAAAAACTCTTTCGTTATGAGATACCAAAACGATCACACTGCCGCGCGCAATTTGTAAACTTGAGTGAGAGCACTGACGTAACCTCCATGGAACCGCCCCCTGACAACGCTTATCTGGATGCAGATGTTTAATTCCTGAACCGTATTTTTAGAGTAGCGGCTAATTCCTATCCGGTGAAAGGACTCTGTTGACGTTAGCAGACCATGTGATTGTTTGGTCACATGGTAAAAAGAACTACCGGAAGAAGAATAAGCGGGAAATGCAAATGATAACAAACGGGCTGTTTTAGGCTGATATTGCCCTGCTGCTTCTTCAACTTCTTCAACAACGTGGGATGTGAGGATGAGAGCTTTAACAGAACACTGCGGTCTTTGAAGCTAAAATATTATGGAGGCAGTAGAAAATTGAATCTTTAACCCAGGGTCATGACTAGAAGCCTCAGAGCCCCAGTGCGAGAATCTGTTAAGGCCCCCCCCCAACCCATCTACCCCCTTCTCAGTCTATCTACCCCCTTTGTAGGTCACTTACCATGCAATCCTGTGGTGGGGGCGGCACCCGAGACAGACCCCTCACGATCCCATCACTGCAGTCGGGGCAGCGCTGAGGCAAGCGGCGGCAGGGAGCAGAGGAGATAGAAGGGCGCCGAGCGGTTGCTGAAAACGACTGCTCGGCACCCCTTGGGCCCCCCTGACTGGCAGAACTCCAGGGCCCAGTTGCGACCACGGTAGTTCTGCCACTGCTTTAACCCCTTCACTACAAAGTCTGTACATGTATGGGGTCACGATGCAATGCATCGGTGACAAAGCCTGTGAATGTTTGGGCTTTGTCACCAATGTGTTGCATCTTGACACAAGTGAGGCTGGCCGTGGATCATGGGAGGAAAGCCCTCCCTGAAAAAAAAACGTCGGCCGGTTAAAACAAAGCAATCGCTTCCTAAGCACAGTAACAACCCCCTACCCGGGGGAGCAACCACAAGTGCTATCAGTGAATGGCATTGCAGCCACTCACAAAATGGCTGCGCCGCCGCCTACTATCAAATGTCAGAGTTCACAGGGGGTCTATCCAGACCATCCTGAGAATGCTTGAGCAGGTACTACACAGTTCAATGGAGCCCAGCTCACTAATCACAATGTGATTAGTAAAATTAAAAAAAAACTGGTAACATGTAACAAAAAAACCCCACTGTGACAAAAAAGTCTATATATAGATATAGATATATATATATATATGTCACCATATGCTGATTCAAATAAATTGGTGTTAAGCGCACTTTACTACAAAGACCCGTGAGTGCCCATTTTTCTTTGCTCACATATATCTGGCTATTTTTGGAGCACCCGGGCAAATAAAAGCCTGAGTATATTAACAGTATTTTTGAGTGTGCAGCCGCTCCCTTTGTGTGAATATATATATATATATATATATTATATATATATATAATATATATACACACAAACCAAAGGGAGCGGCTGCACACTCAAAAATACTATACTATAATATATATATATATATATACACACAATTTTTTGTATGAACAAGTCCTACAATTAGCTCTATATCTTCACAAAACTTGTGTAGAAAGAGTTAAAATATTGGCATTTTAACCCCTTGACTGCTAACCTGCCGTCGCCAGTAGTCCCAGTCAGGTGCTAATGACGGCACCATGCCATCGCTAGCACTACCCTACCTTGAAGGAGGTCTGTGGACCTCCATCACCACCTACCCCAGCGATCTGCCCCTCACACTGAAGGGCATCACCGGGGCAACGCGATCCACCCGGTGATGTCACGCGCAATGACCCGATGATGTCACCACGCAACTTTTTTAATAAAGGGGTATGGTGGCATCTCTGTATCACCTCACAATTCCAATGGTATAAGGCTTGTAAAAAAAGAATAAAAAATAGTAAGTTAAAAAAATAAAAATGTACAAAAAAAGTAAAAAAAATGATTTAGGGGTCTCTAAAGGCAGATAAATAAAGATCAAATTTGCCTAGAGACCCCTAGAGAAAAAAAGAAAAAAAATTACCATAAAGTGACAAAGGCTGATGTTAAAATTAGTGCATGGTCTAGTTTTTCAAAAATATATGGTTTGACAAGGTAAATTGCATTGGCCAGCTTCAAAGATACCCAAAATAGCACATGGGGAAGAATGACCAGATTTCAGGAAAAAATGGTTTTGAAATAGCAAAACTCTACTTGTAATTATTGCCCAATAACTTGCATAAAAAAAAACATAAAACATTGTGTATTTCTAAACTCAGGAAAATAGTAGAATCTATTTAGCAGTTTTTTCATTAGTTTTTGCAAATCAAAGTGAGAAAACTTCACTTTTAGTGTCACTACAGGGGGCAAGGGGGGCAATTGCCCCCCTAGATTATTCCTTGCCCCCCTGTTGCCCCCCCGCCGAATTTGGAATAAAGTCGCAATGCGATTTTAAATCCTGTGCATTTAAACGCTGTCTTTTTTTTTGATGTGGAGGAGAGAGAGGGGCGCCTACCAACGTTTGGCGCCCCTCATTCTCCTCTGTGCTCCCGTCGGTGGACCTAAAGGTGAGAGAACTACAAAGGGGGAGAGGGTAGATAGTGAGTAGGGGAAGGGGAGGAGAGGGGTTGGAAAGTGATAAGGGAGGGAGAGGGGGATAGAAAGTGATAAGGGAAGGAGAGGGGGTAGATAGTGAGAGAGAGGGTAGAAAGTAATAAGGGAGGGAGAAGGGGTTAATAGTGAGAAAGGGAGAGGGGGTAAATAGTGAGAAAAGGGGAGAGATAGTAGAAAGTGATATGGGAGAGAGAGGGGGTAGATAGTGAGGAAGTGGGTAGTAAGAATATTTAAATAAGTAAAGAGTGAATTAATGTGTGGGTGCATTGTCTGAATGAGAGAGAGCATGAGTTAATATGTGGATGAATTGTCTGAATTAGGGAGAGCATGAGTTAATATGTGGATGAATTGTCTGAATGAAAGTGTGAATTAGTGAGTGACTGTAAAAGTGTTTGTGTGTATCATAGATGTATAATTGTGGAAGGGCAAAGATGGCACTAGCAGGATGCTTGAGTCTTGGGGACCAAAATGGCACAGGCAGGGTGTATATGGCACAAAGATGGCACAGGCCGGGCTTTTTGGGGACAAAGTTGACTTGTGCTGGGATATTATGTATTTAATCTGGGTGCTGGTCATGTTCTATGTTGGCAATGTGGATGTCAGGGCTGGCTTTGGGGTGTGCAACCTGTGATCTATGCCTGTTAGGGGGTTTTAACCTCTTAATGACAATTTACGGTCCGGGCACGTCACCCGAAAACAAAGGGTCAACGACAATTGACGTGAAAAGACCGCCATGACTTTAAACGGGTGCAGAAAGCGTGTTTGGCCCCTCCCCAGACCGTCAACGTCCGCCATACACTGTATGGTAGCGGACGCCCGTTTCAAAAGTGTTTAGAAGACGATCAACGATCACCTCCCAAACTTCAATGGTGTTGCTGAAATGCCTCAATGACGAGGCATTCAGCAACACCAAACACTCAACCCAGGACGAGTTGTGACAGTCACAACTGCCACTGCGAGTGATTTCGCCAACCGAAAGATGGCGGCCGCCCTGTAAAAACAACAAAGTTGGAAAAGTTCGCCAAAGGGTCTCCAGACCCTCTAGAGAACTCTGGCTCCACTTGCAGGTTGAGCACAGGTGCTGCATTTAACCATGCAAGTCAATGGAGCCCAGCTTTCTAATCACAGTGTGATTAGTAAAAATAAATTAAAAAATAAAATAAAAATAATAAGAAAAAAATAGTTAAAAAGAAAGTAAAATGTAAAAAATAATTTCACACTGATGTCACTATCAGGGGAACCTTCAAGTTCCAAAAAATGTAAAAAAAAAAGAAATTAAAAAAGGAAAAAAAATAATATATTTAGCAAGTCCTACATTAGCTTAAAACAATTCTCACATGGAAAGAGTTAAAATACTAGCATATTAAATGCCCATGGGGCAACAATATCCCAATTAACACGGGGGGAAAGGATGGCCACACATCTAATTTCCAATTAGAAAAATGCACACGTCCCAAATGTGGCCTTTTAGTTTCTCAAAAACCCGACAAACCCATGCATGTGGAGTATCACTGTACTTAGGAGATGTTGCTGAACACATATTGGGGTGTCGTGTGACAGTGACGTATACCAGGAGCTGTAAATTCTTACCCATTAAAAATACTACTGCAAACTTTGAAAAAATGCTGGTGTTAAAATGTGTGCATGCAAAGAGTTAAAATACCAGCATTTGAAATACCTTGGAGTGTCTAGTTTTCAAAATATATATGGTTTTATAGGACACGCTGAATTGGCTGGGCTCAAAGATGTACCAAACAGGGCATTAGGCAGTGGATCACCAAATGCCAAAGTTCCACATTGAAAAAAATGTGCATGCCCCAAATGTGGCCCTTTTTTCTCCTAACAGCCAGGCAAAAACATTCATGTGGGGTATCGCTGTACTCAGGAGATGTTGCTGAACACATATTGGGGTGTTTTATGATAGTCACACATACCAGGACCTGTTAATTCATACCTGAAGTAAAATGTGTGTGAAAAAATAATGCAAGAAATGAATACCACAAAGACTGGTGGTAGAATTAGTGCATGTAAAGAGTTAAAATACTAGCATTTAAAATACCCTGGGGTGTCTAGTTTTCAAAAATATATGATTTGATGGGGTAAATTGTATTGGCCGGCTCCAAAGATACTCGAAATGGCACATGGGGGGAAGAATTACCAGATTTGGAAAAAATGGTTTTGAAATAGCAAAACGCTACTTCTACTTATTGCCCCATAACTTGCAGATAAAAACATTGGGTATTTCTAAACTCAGGACGAATAGTAGAATCTACTTAGCAGTTTTTACATTTTAGGAGCGATAAATTTATACCTGAAGTACAACATGTGTGAAAAAAATACAAAAAAAATGTACTACTATAAAGTTTCACAAAGGGTGGTGGTAAAATTAGTGCATGGAAAGGGTTAAAATTCCAGCATTTCAAATACCTTGGGGTGTCTAGTTTTTAAAAATATATGATTTGATGGGGTAAATTACGTTGGCCGGCTTCAAAGATACCCGAAATGGCACATGGGGGGAAGAATTACCAGATTTGGAAAAAAAGGTTTTGAAATGGCAAAACGCTACCTGTACTTATTGCCCCATAACGTGCAGAAAAAAGCAAAAAAACATAAAAACATTGGGTATTTCTAAACTCAGGACAAATAGTAGAATCTATTTAGCAGGTTTTTTCATTAGTTTTTGCAGATGAGTAAAAGTTTTCTGTTTAAAAAGTGAGAGAAAGTATTTTTTTAACAAAAAATCCCCATTTTTTATCATTTTTTTTATAGTAAATTAGATGATATGATAAAATGAATGGTATCTAAAGAAAGCCCTGTTTGTCCTGAAAAAAACAATATATAATATGTGTGGGAGCACGAAATGAGAAAGAAGAAAATCACAGCTAAACAGTAACACTGAAAAACGTTAAAAAAGCCATTGTCCCGCAATATACTACGAGTAAAAACCCCTATTGTACTTAAGGGGTTAAAATGCATGTCTAACACGTATATGCGATGGGGCCATCACAAAAATCAATTATAGAGGGAGGGGCTTGCTGGGGGCATTAATACAAATAGTGGTGGCTGGAGGCGATCATACAAATACTAAAAGGGTGCTGGCTGGGGCATCAATACACAAGAGGCAAAACACTAAGGGCGTATAAACGACAATGCAGTGTGAAAAATCCATCCTGATGTAGATGTCTGTGACGTTGATTGTGTCCTGCTGTTTGTGTGTTTTTGGTTATCAGTGTAGCAGAGCCTGTCCTGGGGTGTGTGTAGGTGTGGCAGAGCCTGTCCTGGTGTGTGTGTTTGGGTGTTGGTGTGGCAGAGCCTGTCCTGGTTTTGTGTGTGTGTTTGGATGTGGGTGTGGCAGAGCCTTTCCTGGGGTGTGTGTTTGGGTGTCAGAGCCTGTCCTGGTGTGTGTGTTTGGATGTGGGTGTGGCAGAGCCTGTCCTGACGTGTGTGTTTGGGTGTTGGTGTGGCAGAGCCTGTCCTGGTGTGTGTTTGGGTGTCGGTGTGGCAGAGCCTGTCCTGGTGTCACGGCCCCGTCCAGAACGCGTCGCCTGAGTGCCCGCGGCGTCGCACTCCCATGCGGAGCGGGTCACCCGAGTACCCTCTGCATCAAAGTCCTGTCCGGAGCGTGTCTCCCGAGTATCCTTCCACAATGGGGCAGAGTCTTTGCAGCGCCTCTGCGTCCTCATACACAGCAGTTCACAAGAACGAACGCCGCAGGGGCTTGGCTACGCACGAGCGGCGGATGGCTGTGTATTAATCGAGCTCCTCACACACGATACCGCTAATTTAAGCCTCGGAACCCTGAGAGAGACCATGGGCAACAAAAAGAGAGACCCAGACCATAAGCATACCCCCAAGCTGTCGCAGGGACTCAAATCGGCCGCCTTGATGGCTTATTTTCGCGACCAAGCACCAACGAGGGCTGATGATGTAGGCCCCAATATGGCGCCGGCGGCGTGCTCAGCTTCTTCACGAGCGAGCAGTTCGGTCTCGGATTGCTCGCAAGCGGCTCCGGAACAGGACATACGCGGCATACTCAAACTCTTACCTTCAAAAGCCAACATGGAGGCAGCTTAAGCCTCTGACGGATGTGTTGAGGGAACGCAACCTTAACTATCGATGTGTCACGGACTGGGTCCAAACAGATGACTGAAAGGACCCAGTGCGCCCGAAGATTGTATGCAGGAGTCACAGTGCAGTAGTGGAGTTGGACAGGCCTGGTTGTGCAGCCAAACACCAGAGCCCTGATATAGCAGCGGTTGAAGTCCAGAATGAAGTAAAGTGATATCCTGCAGGCACCCTGGAGCAGGCATGAAACATATCACTAGAATCACGTGCAGGATGCTGCAGGCAGGGAGTTTGGAAGCTAAGCAAAGGGTATAGCAGAAACATAACAAGGGATGGACAGGGAGACCAGGCACGAAACATAACCAGACAAGATGTTACAGGGTACTATAGTGAACCAGACAAGGAATAAACATTACTAAACAAGATATACATGATACAGGGCACAACAAAGGACAGGGAAGAAGGCAAGGAACACAGGGGAGAGGAACCAGAATCCTCAGATGATACAAGGAAGAAGGGCAAAGGTACATAAGAGACAGACAAACATGAATACAGAAACCTAGGACTGTTTGATAACTCTTGGAGATTCCGTCACATTTTATGGCCATAGTATGCTTAGCCCACCACTACGCCAAAGTACTCCAATGACGGTGGGTCCTAACGCTAATCCCTGGAGACAGTGGTACGAAACAAACCAAACATGTAATCCAAACACATAGCACTGAAACATACCTTTAGACTGCAGACTGAGACAAACAGAACACACGGGAGGGGCACACCTTATAAAGGAAACAGAGCAGAAGCAAAGAGCTGAAGCAGAAGCAAGGAATGGAAGATCCGAACAGAGCAAAAGGAAATCCAGGAATGGATCGAAGCAAAAACAGGTGATGAAGGACAGTCTGAAGAAGGGGGTGTGCGGAGAAAACAGTGACCAATATACTTCCCTTTTCCTTGTCACTGGTTCCGGATACCCAGCTGCAACCCGTACAAAACACTCTCCAGGTGTTTTTAAAGCAGAAAAAAGGACACTAGGGGGCGCTCGTGTATACCGGTGGAACAATGAAAAATAAAACAGAAAAACAAATGATTGTGTGATATTGTGTGTCAAAGGAGCGTTATGCGTTTATATAATGCACTCACACTTTGTGTAAATTTTCAAGCGTCATAAAGCATCCAGTCCTCCGGGTGGGAATATAGTGAGAATATGCAACGAAATAGAAGACAGGTGGAAACCACAATGGTGTTGTATCCAACAGCAGTGTAACTCGCAAATATAGAGAGACACTTACACTTACTACAAGGGTATCACACCCATCAGATGTATGTTCCTTATGTTCTTCCTCCGTGCTGCTGGATGTTGCTCAGTATTCCGTTAATGTAAACTGGTGCTTTGAAATGGAATAGAGGTAGAAATACACTGTGTTCCAATATAGAAATATACTATTTATTTTGGGCTATATGCCAAAGAAAATAAAAACTTTTTTAACAAATATCCACTGAGGGACGTTAAAATATATAAATAAAAGTCCGAGTAAAAAGAGCTCTGTAAAATCCTCTACGCGTTTCGCCAAATAGGCTTCATCAGGAGAATCTTCGTTGTTTGGTGTGTGTTTCCTTTTAAAAGCGCTGGGCGCCATCGTGATCTGCCGGCGTCTGACGTCATTCCATGCGTCGCCAACGCTCCATCTGTCCTCTGACCTCCGTGCATGCCGTGGGAATGCGTTTGTAAGTAAAAAAACTTTATTAGTACATTTTCGGGTGACATGTTTAAGCGTTTTATTGTATTGTCCCGCAACACTGGGATCCGGATTATCTTAAACCAAGAGTGTCAGGACTATCGGGCATAGCAAGTTTCGAAAATCATATAAAGAGGAGGGTGACGTACACTACATGAGATATAGGAATATCAAAAATAAATAGCCGGATTATAACGTACATTATATCTGGTACAGATATATCGGAATTAATGGTTAGAGTGTGACGTGCTATACATCGGATTAATGGTTAGAGTGTGACGTGCTATACATCGGATATGTGTGTATCAAAATTGATAACCGATAATATATTTCTTAGCCGTTTCTCTAATGTGTGAAATTAATAATAGATATTTAAAACGTGAATTTTAGAAAGTGGAAAACGGAAAAGACTTTCATAAACGAAGGAAATGACGGATCATAACGTGCAATACATAATATATAGTATTTAAAAACTGTCTTTGTTTTAATCAAATGTGTTTTTTCCTATCTTTTTTTTTTGTATAGGTTCTTCCTAAAGTTTTGATGTTCATATGGTATTGCACACATCCAGACCTATGTGGCCCAAAATAACATGTGAGAAAATGTATATCCTGTCCAAATGAATGTATATATATAAAATGAAAAAAATAATAAAAAAATAAAAAATAAATATATAAAACATAAATAAAACATAAATAAAATGTGAAATCATACAGCCAATCCTTTGCTGTTATATTATTATTGTTATTATTATTATTATTTTTGTATAGGATTCTATTATTATATTGGGAGTAGCCCATTTGGGGGTACTACATGTATGTAAGTATATCTAACTCCATATTCAAACCTCCTTTCTTGAAGGTTTTGTTCAAAAAACTATAGTAAACCCACAGATAGAAATGGGTATATCAATTATAATAGTTGCCACCACCCTCAATGGCTCAACAATATCCCGAAAGGCCAATTTCTGAGGGTAAAAAGAAACTGTACCAAAAAAGAAGATTTTGAACTTAAAGCAGAGGAAATCAAACAAAAATTTTTAGAAAAGAACTATCCAGAGGAAAAATTAGACAACAGCCTCCGTCAGGTAGAGGGAGTAGATAGACAAATACTATTGGGGAACAAAAACAGGCCACCAAATACACCAAAGGAAAGGGACTTCAGTTTCTCGTTCTTTACTCAATATAATACTCAAGCTAATAAAATCAAGCAAATCATTAACAAACACTGGCATATACTAAAAAATGATGACATTTTAGGTATAACACTGCCGGATAAACCACAAATAATCTTCAAAAAGACAGGATCACTAAAAACACTATTAGCCCCAAGTGTCCTACCAAAAGAAATAAAGGCACACAACCCTGAAATGTTTATAGGTAAGAAACCAAATGGGTTCCACAAATGTGGCCATTGTAAGATGTGCACGACACTCCCCAAAAAAATAAATCAGTTTACAGGTACACTAACAGGCCAAATATATACCATTAAACATTTTATAAATTGCCAGACTAAAAATATAGTATACTTATTAGAATGCGGGTGCGGGCTACAATATATAGGTAGAACAATAAGACCTATGAAAGAACGTGTACTAGAACATCTTGGGAACATAAGAAATAAAAGTACTAAACATAGCGTCCCCCGACACTGTAACATATGCCCAAAATTTTCGATAGAAAGTCTAAAGATTATAGGGATAGACTGGGTCCCCCCCAATTGGAGAGGAGGTAACACTGTGGACAATTTATCAAGACGGGAAACGGAATGGATTTTTAAATTAAAAACCTTCAAGAAAGGAGGTTTGAACATGGAGTTAGATATACTTACATACATGTAGTACCCCCAAATGGGCTACTCCCAATATAATAATAGAATCCTATACAAAAATAATAATAATAATAACAATAATAACAATAACACAAAGGATTGGCTGTATGATTTCACATTTTATTTATGTTTTATATATTTATTTTTTATTTTTTATCATTTTTTTCATTTTATATATATACATTCATTTGGACAGGATATATGAACATCAAAACTTTAGGAAGAAACCTATACAAAAAAAAAAAAAAAAAAAAAAAAAAAAAAAAAAAAAAAGATAGGAAAAAACACATTTGATTAAAACAAAGACAGTTTTTAAATACTATATATTATGTATTGCACGTTATGATCCGTCATTTCCTTCGTTTATGAAAGTCTTTTCCGTTTTCCACTTTCTAAAATTCACGTTTTAAATATCTATTATTAATTTCACACATTAGAGAAACGGCTAAGAAATATATTATCGGTTATCAATTTTGATACACACATATCCGATGTATAGCACGTCACACTCTAACCATTAATCCGATGTATAGCACGTCACACTCTAACCATTAATTCCGATATATCTGTACCAGATATAATGTACGTTATAATCCGGCTATTTATTTTTGATATTCCTATATCTCATGTAGTGTACGTCACCCTCCTCTTTATATGATTTTCGAAACTTGCTATGCCCGATAGTCCTGACACTCTTGGTTTAAGATAATCCGGATCCCAGTGTTGCGGGACAATACAATAAAACGCTTAAACATGTCACCCGAAAATGTACTAATAAAGTTTTTTTACTTACAAACGCATTCCCACGGCATGCACGGAGGTCAGAGGACAGATGGAGCGTTGGCGACGCATGGAATGACGTCAGACGCCGGCAGATCACGATGGCGCCCAGCGCTTTTAAAAGGAAACACACACCAAACAACGAAGATTCTCCTGATGAAGCCTATTTGGCGAAACGCGTAGAGGATTTTACAGAGCTCTTTTTACTCGGACTTTTATTTATATATTTTAACGTCCCTCAGTGGATATTTGTTAAAAAAGTTTTTATTTTCTTTGGCATATAGCCCAAAATAAATAGTATATTTCTATATTGGAATACAGTGTATTTCTACCTCTATTCCATTTCAAAGCACCAGTTTACATTAACGGAATACTGAGCAACATCCAGCAGCACGGAGGAAGAACGTAAGGAACATACATCTGATGGGTGTGATACCCTTGTAGTAAGTGTAAGTGTCTCTCTATATTTGCGAGTTACACTGCTGTTGGATACAACACCATTGTGGTTTCCACCTGTCTTCTATTTCGTTGCATATTCTCACTATATTCCCACCCGGAGGACTGGATGCTTTATGACGCTTGAAAATTTACACAAAGTGTGAGTGCATTATATAAACGCATAACGCTCCTTTGACACACAATATCACACAATCATTTGTTTTTCTGTTTTATTTTTCATTGTTCCACCGGTATACACGAGCGCCCCCTAGTGTCCTTTTTTATGGATCGAAGCAAAGCAAGGAAACTAAAGCAAGAATGAGATAAGCAGCTCCTCAGCCTGGGTAGGACGTGACACGATGGGGCTTCCCGTTCTCCCTCACGGTGCTCCACCAACAACGCACCTATATGATCACCAAGGGACAGGACATCCAGGCCTTTACTGAAGCTCTGGGCCTTCCGGATATTCTAATACCGGACTGGACGGATCTACCGCTGCGACCATCTTTCCAGCCACAGCCTCAGAGATGCCGCTGGCAGACGACGCAACGAAAGCGCAAATCGCCACCTCAGCATGTGGGACCTGTCTTGCTTACCCAAACCCCACGGGTTAAGATCACTTGAAGGTCGCCTGATGGCATTCATCTGAGACTTGGATCTGCGCCTTGTCACCTAGACATCGGCTCTACTACCGGACTACTCTTTCACAGTAATATGGTTTTTAATGTTTTACGCTTCTCTTACACTGATTTTTTGAGATTTTCTTTTCTTTTTTACGCAATTTATCATTGACTGACATGATAGCTCTCTCTCTACTGTTACTAAATCGAATTACTGGGGGTCCCCTGATTTCCACATATACTGTATAGCGCTCCTTTAGTTTATGGTGTGACCCCGGGGTTCTATACATATCCACCTACCGGCCTCGGGGCCCATTTTTCTTGTGTGGTATTCGAGGTCAAGATGTTTACTATTACACCTGCTAGACCACCCCTGCAGCAGTGTTTGCCCTCTGACACCTGCTGCTGCCTGGATCTAATTGCTGATTCCGGCGGCTGCTGCGGCGACTTCTTGGTGTATAGTTTGTTGTTCTTAATGGTTTTGTTTATCTCTTGTGACACATTTTATCATGGTTTTTTGCCGAGCGGTGTTCTATGCTACTATTTCGCAGCTGCTTTACATAAATGGCTAACTTTAAATTGATGTCTCTTAATGTGAGGGGGCTAAATATCCCTCGGCGACGTACTATGGCTCTCCAGGAAGCTAGTCGCCAAAAGGCGGACATTATATTTTTCCAGGAGACTCACTTCAAAGCAGAGAGTGCTCTGTCACTCCGCGATCGTCATTACCCGGTGGGGTATTTTGCTAACTTTACTGCGAGCAAGTCTAGAAGGGTGGCAATTTTGCTGCGAGCAACTCTCCCATTTACTTATGTTGACCATAGATCTGATACGGGTGGCCGCTATATACTCCTGAAGGGGAAAATTGGAGATATTTTGTTCACATTTATTAACATATACTTACCCAATCACTCCCAATGTCGTGCGCTGGCTTCGATCCTTAGGATTTGTGATAATTTTGCTGAGGGGCATTTAGTATTTGGTGGTGACTGCAACTTCACATTAGACAGACACTATACTGCCGCTGGCGACGAGACATACCAACCTTCTTCTCTCACGGTTAGGGTATTGGACCTCTTACATAAAGCACAGCTGACTGTTGGCGTGTCATGCACCCGAATGATACCGACTATACATTTTTTTTCAGTTCCTCGCCGTTCGTATTCCCGTATCGATATGTTGTTCCTTTCACATTATGCTTTGCCCATGTTGTCGGGGGCTGAGATTGGTTATATCACATGGTCAGACCATGCCCCTATATTCCTTACTTTAAATGTGTCTGCGCTGTCACGACCCCCGAGACATTGGAGACTCGATGACACCTTATTGAACGATGCTGCTGTTATAACTGAAGTTTCTGAGGAGTTAGGCCATTACTTCCACATTAATGCAACAGACGACGTTACCCCAATGACATGTTGGGAAGCTCACAAGGCCGTTATACGTGGGCGCTTGATTCAACTGAACTCCCACCTTCTGAAACGTAGGGCGAAGCACCTAAAGGACTTAGCGGATAGAGTGGCTCTACTTGAACGCGAACACAAACACTCCCACTCCATAGATCACCATAAATTGCTGACGGCCGCTCGCACTGACTTAAACATTCTGCTTTCAGACCGGGCCAAGCGCTCCCTGTTGCATACTAGACACGCTTTCTACTTGGCAACAAAAGTGGTAAACTGCTCGCTAAAGCTCTCAAAGCAAAAAGACTCTCTCAAACATTCTACTCCTGACATTGCTCAGGTCTTCCATGACTATTACCAAACCCTTTACAACTTATGGCCTGCCCCAATTCCGTTACAACACACACAGGATATTACACTTTATTTGGAGAGGCACCTACACTCTACTATCCCGCCAAATGTCCGACAACATCTAGACTCCCCCATCTCTTTAGATGAATTTTACGCTGCGCTCAAAGCTACTCCGATAGGGAAAAGTCCGGGCCCTGATGGCTTTACCGCCAAATATTATAAACAATTTGCACGGGACTTGGCCCCTCACTTTTTACTGGCCTACAATTCTTTATGACTCCACCCCATTGTGCCTCAATCTCTTACCGAAGCTGTGATCACAGTTATTCCAAAGCCTGGCAGATCCATTGTTGTGCGAAAATTATCGGCCCATATCACTAATCACTAATATTTGCCAAGGCGTTGGCTCTCCGCCTTCGGCCACTTATGGAGGGGGGCTGGTTCACCCTGATCAGTCGGGGTTTGTCCCTGCTAGAGAAGCCAAAGATAACACCACTAAAATCATTAACCTTATTTATGCTTCTCACACCTTAAAAGACCCATCTCTGTTGATGGCTGTAGATGCTGAGAAGGCATTTGACAGGGTGGGCTGGCCCTTCCTCTTTGGAGTTGTGCGGGCCATGGGCTTTGGGTCGTGCTGGCAATCATGGATACAGGCGCTTTACTCTAACCCCTCCGCAAAGGTGGTGATTAATGGGGAACGCTCTTACCCGTTTCCGATTCAAAATGGAACCCGACAGGATTGTCCCCTCCCCTTTACTTTTTGTTTTTCCATTGAGGGCTTTCACTTATAACAGTCTGAATACAAGACATCGGCCTTCGCTGATGACCTTTTATTTTCATTATCTTGTCCTCTACAATCCGCCTCTCCTGCGTGCATTGCATGAGTATGGTTGTAAGGCACCTACCTTAATCAGCTCCCGGCCGT
Organism: Spea multiplicata; assembly: GCA_009364415.1. NCBI lineage: Eukaryota > Metazoa > Chordata > Amphibia > Anura > Pelobatidae > Spea > Spea multiplicata. Next base: position 12,026 of record VKOC01001066.1, on the reverse strand, counting down.
CCTCTTCTCTCCCCCGGCAGAAACGCCGGCACCGCAGACTGGAACATGAAGCAGCCGCTCGCGCACGCGGCCGCTTCATGAATATTTATGAAGCTGACCGCCGGCTGGATTCCGCTGCGTCGCTATGGCGACGCAGGACGCGATCACGTCCCGGACGTCGGGGAACGCCCCCCCGGGCTATTTAAACCTCGAGCACAGTATCCACAGTGCTCAGTTATACTGGTCCTGTCCGTATTTCGTGAGCTCCTCCGTGTATATATATCTATTATATTTGCTTTGTTCCTGTTCTCCCGGTATCGACCCTGGTCTGCTAAACGGCTTCCTGTGTTTCTCTGGTTTCCTGACTCTGGCTCTTCCTGCAACTACGTGTACTTCTGGCATCCTGACCCCGGCTATCCATACCGACTACGTGTACCTCTGGCATCCTGACCCTGGCTATCCAACCCGACTACGTGTACCTCTGGCGTCCCGACCCTGGTCTGCTAAACGGCTTCCCTCTGACCACTCGTGCTTACAGCTACACTACCAAGTGCCCTGTAACCCTCACCAGGCCCCTTGCGTGTGTTCTGTTTTTGAGCAAATGTGTTCCAGTCCTGCATATCGGATTTCTTCTGGTAAGACGAACCTCACAATGGTGCTCTTTCGGGTTTTAAGGTTAACCTGGAGAAGACAGAAATCCTTAATCTGTCGGTCTCGAAGCTCAAATCTCTATACCCATTCACTTGGGCTAGCGCCTCGGTTAAATACCTGGGTGTCCGACTCCCTGCCAATACACAATTATTATTTGATTTAAACTTCCCTCCCTTACTTAATTCGATTAAGGCCGATCTCATGAAATGGAACTTGCCGCAATTTAACTTAATCGGTAGAATTCATATTATTAAAATGAATATACTGTCAAGGCTGCTTTATCTTTTACAGACGTTACCCATACACATTCCCCCTGCCTTTTTTGCCGAGGTCCGTGCAGCCTTCACGAAATTTATATGGGCTCATAAGCTCCTGAGGGTCCGCTATGACTTGTTGACCCGTCCCCTGCGACTGGGGGGTTTGAATTTGCCTGACCTGAAATGTTACCATATGGCTAGTTTGCTTACGAGGCTGTATCTGTAGACTAGGACTGATATCTGTAAACAATGGCTAGATATAGAGGACTCTTTTTCCACGGTTCCCAGGCAGTCCCTTCCTTGGCAATCTGCCTTGTTAGCAGCTCTGGGGTTGGCCAATCATCCTACTATTACCCCTACTTTGCTGATGTGGAGGAAACATAAATTGGACATGAATTGGTCTTCGGCCAATTCTCCACTCACTCCGATCTCCCATAATCCCGTTTTTCCCCCTGGTGTATCGGGCCTGGGCCCCTTCCAGGACCCTAAGGCTCTCTATGTTTCTCTGCATAATATAGTGGATGACGGGGGTGTTAAGTCACTATCTTCCTTGCTGGGGGACAGGGAGAGCTCAGGTAATATAGCTTATATCACCAGATGCGTCACTTTGTTACTCCTATGATCCAGCACACAGCTGCTGGCCTCCAATACACTTTCTTTGAAAAAGTGTGTACTGCCCAGAAAGGGGTAACTAGACCGTTCTCCACCTTTCATGGTTTAATCCGTAAGGCCGTGTATCGCTCGCCTCCCTTTTATATGAGAGCTTGGGAGCGAGACCTCGGCTGTGTACTTTCTCCTCAGCAGTGGCACAGGCGGCCTCTATGATGTCATCCTCATCACCAGACTCATACCTTCGCCTCCTGAACTTTAAGATACTTTGTAGATGGCATCTGACGCCTGATACACTGCATAAAATGATCCCTGCTCAATCGGCTAACTGTTGGCGATGTGATTTTTCACCCGCTACCCCTGCCCACATATGGTGGACATGTCCTTCCCCTTCTCCTTTCTTTTACTTTCCTTTCATCTGATTTTTCTCTTTATTATTGGGTCTACTGTCTCTTCTATCTGCTCAGTATGATTTTACAGTACTGTTGACCGAATGTAACGTGAACTGCTTTTACCACCTGCGAGTGGTTTATTGGACTGTATTGTTGTTCCCCCTTACCCCTTTCTTTTGTCGACCCTTATTTGAAAAATTTGAATAAATATATTTAAAAAATAAAATAAAAAAAACGAACGCCGCTAAATGAAGGACGTATACGACGTTGCACACCACCCCCCTTCCTCTCCCACACCCCCATGGAGGAGACAAAACGCCCATTGGATGTCGTCACAGTTGGGGGCGGGGCCTAGAATAGAGGCTGATTTAAAAACTGAGCACTGATGTTTTGGATTAGTCCTGGCCTAGCTAAGGATGTAATAAGGGAGTGTTGATAGGAGTGGCTGAGAAGGTTCCAGCTTGATGTCACCTATATGAAATAAGGAAAGTGTCTCCATCTTCTTTTATGATCCTGTCAGGTTCTTTCACATTAAAATCATCCAATCATGTCTTTCTGGACCTTGCTTTGTGCACTGGGCCACAATCACACTGGAATAGAAAAGGAACTTCCCCAAACTGTTCCCAAAAAGCATAGCATTGTCCAAAATGTCTTGGTATGCTGAAGTATTAAGATTATCCATCACTAGGCCTAGCCCAAACTTTGATCTCAGTAATTAAAAGGTGTATCCCAATACATTTGTCCATATAGTGGTGCTCAAAGCAAGGTCCTGAAGACATGGTTGGATGAGTTTGATGGGGAAGTACTTGACTGGCCCTGACCTCAACCCCTTTGAACACCTTTGAGAAAACCTGGAACGTAGATTGAGTCTAGCGTTCTTGTCCAATATCAGTACTGGATAATTGTGCAAAACTTTAAACAGAAACACTCCAAAATCTTGAAATCAGAAGATTGGAAGCTGTTATAACTGCAAAGGGGCGAACAACTTCATCAAAGTTGGTGTAATGGTCAGGTGTCCCAATACTTTTGTCCATATAATATACATGCATGCTCACAAACATACTTACCCCCTTTATCCTCTCCCTCATTCCCTCCCTCAGCCCCCTTAGCTCATCTGTAGATTTTCTACACTGCTCTCACAGTGTGCGAGCAGTCTTATTTTAACCACTTGAACTTGGGCCAGTCCTTAATTGTTCCCATAGGGTTGATCTAACCTGGATGCTTTAGCCCCAGAGTCTCCATTCGAGGCTATAAAGTTGAGATTCTGGACTTCAGCCCCAGTAGCCACCCTGGTGACACCCCTGACATCAGTCCCAGGTGGCTGACCTATTGTCCTGGTTTTGCGTGCATTGGGGATCGTGGCCAGTTGGGGAAATTCTGTGGTTTGGAGTGACCCTTGGAGCTGTACAATCAATTGAGGTCTATGCTGTGACAGCAAGATCTCCACTTCATCTCCCATTAATCCACCCTCTGTAGCTGAACCCCACAAGGTGGCCGTTCCTGAAAGGTGGTTGTGGGAGCCTGGCCCTGCCCATCTACAGGGCCAGACTCACCCACCTTTAGTCTCAGCCACAGACTCAAGCCTGCACCATAGGCACCACACAGTGAGGTTCCAGATCTCTGAACGCAGTCACACGGGCAGCCTCTGTTAGGATGTAATGGTGGACAACAGACCTGGCAATAGTGCCCAATTCCAATCAGCAGCTGCAAGGACCAATAAGCTTTTGACATGCATATTGATTCATGGGAGGAGGATATCATCTTGCCTCTTTACAGGTCAATGGTAAGACCTCACCTTGAATATGCATTACAATTCTGGGTACCGGTCCTTAAAAATGACATTATGGAGCTTGAAAAAGTGCAATAGAGGGCTACAAAATTAATAAGGGAATTGGAAGATATTAGTTATGAGGAAGTTATGGCTTTTTTGTACATCTTTAAAAAATACCTGTAGGGGTAAAAATGTACCTGAGCATGCACTATTTTTTTATTGTAACCTTTTGCATTTGGTTGTTGGTATTCCCTGGTTTTGACTTAAGGTGCATCTGTCCCTGATCTTGTTGCTGCTCTTGTTTGATCCCTGCTACTGCTTACCTACTTTTAGATCTTTTACCTATTAAAATAATATGTCCCAACCTGCTAACAACCTCCTTTGTGTCTTACCCTCTTTAGCATGTTCTATCCATCTTTACCTGCCCGCAGCACACATAGTAGGTCAGTAGCTTCTCTGCAAAATGGTTGTCACCTGTATCTGGTGAGGTAAATCCAATAACTTGCTTTTTACTCAAAGTCAAGTTCACACCAAACTCATCCAACCCTGTCTTTCTGGACTTTGTTTTGTGCACTGGGGCAGAGTCATACTGAAATAGAAAAGGTCCGGTGGGGAGGCTTGGCTACCTGTTGGGGAAGATGGACCATTGAGACTTGGGCTCCATCGGTCACCCAGTTTAATTAGCACCTACACGCTATATTTTGCAAACATGGTCCACAACAAGTGACAGTCTTCGACCCAGTCGATGGCTGGGGATGGTCCCGCTTCATCCCTGCCATCTCTCAGGTAGTACTTTCATACCCTGGCGGTGTTGGCCTTGCAATTCCGGGGACAGGGGTGCCGATTCACTGCATGGGGCGCGGATTGTACCTACCTGTTCAGCAGAGATCCAACAGATCTTCTCCTCGGCTCCATGGCTGGTGGACTTCAGCACTTTGCTCTCGGGGCTCAAGCATACCGTGGCTGAGGCCATCGCGGGCCTCTGCACAGATCTGGCTTGGGAGGAATGTCAGATTGCAGCGCAGGAAGCAGATTCATCTCAAAAAGCCCAGAGAACTGCAGAAATTGTGAGAACCTCTGCCCAACATGCCTATTACCTGGCTGAATATCGGCGGCGCTTCGCTTGGAAGATCTTGACAATAGGAGCCCGTGGCATAATGTACGTATCTGAAGCTTACCCACGTGATCCTGAGGATGTTGGGGGTCTTGTGGTGCTCCTCTTCAACAGCCTTCTGGGGCTCCCTGCCAAGGCGGTGCTCCAGCTGGATAGAGCTCACAGAACTCTGAGGCCTAGGGGTCCTCCAACAGTGCCCCCGAGGGTTGTTATATGTTGCATCACAGACTTCCAGTTAAAGGAGCAGATTATGTGCCGGCAAGAGAGGTGGGTTCCTGGACCTATGGGTCAGATGTCACCTTCTATCAAGATCTCTCGGACATCACCCTCCAGGCCCATAGAGCGCTGCATCCTTTCACTGTTGAGCCCCGGACACGTGGAATACAATATTTTTCCTGGCGTACGAGTTGGTTGTGTTTCTTCTTAGGGACAAGTAGAATCTATAGGACAATAAAAGATTAAATGAACCCGAAGCCCCTCCTCCTTACCCTTAAAACCGGAACCGCTCCGAAAGGAAGAGAGTTTTCTTCTTGTCCCTTTCAGGGACGGACAGTGGATTCTTCGATCCGGGCGGATCATCTGGTGAGGAGCACGGGTTGCTGCCTAGGGGGTTTTTCCGATTACTCCCCGGGTAATGAGCAGAGAGAGGTTTTCCCTCCGTAGCGTTTCACATTACGGAGTGTAACAGGTTCACCAAGAGAGCTGTAGTAACTCCCAGAGATCACCCACGTGTATCCTCCTGTTGTCCCCGGAATCACTTCCAGCACCAGTCAGCATGCGCACCTTGGAACCCTGCTATGTGTACCCAATAAGTAGACACAACTACCGTGAACTTGAGTACAGCAGGATTGAACAGTTTATTCTAGTAAAACATAGACTGATATAGCCACAGAACTTCATTAACATAATCAACATTGATAAACAGGTACATGTAGACAACCCAACCTTTAATCCCATTTAGCTACTGAATATCCCCCTGGTAGCCATCCTGTTAATGGGATTAGTTTAAACAATGGAGTTCCTGCCTGTTTGGCAGCCAGGCTGGAGCCATCTCTGAGTACCTTGGGCCCCTGTATGACAGGTCATTCTGTCACACGGAGGATGTCTGGTGCCAGCTCTGTGTGTGAAAAATAAATCAGTCTTCTTTTGGTTTATATCCCACACTGAGTCTCGGCTAGTGACTGGGAAACCAAGGAAAGAGTGTGTTGTCCTGTAGGAATTATCAAAGGGCTTGTGGTGGCTCTTTTTTGCTGTTGCTGCCTGGCTGAGAGCCCTGTAGAAAACTGGTGCTCATGCGTGCTTACAAGATTTCTCAAGGACTGCCCCTATCCTCTGGAATGCCCTCCCCCTATCCATCTTTCCCCCATGCCTGCATTCCTTCAAAAAATCCCTCAAGACCCACTTCTTTAAGGACACTTTCAACATTTCACATTAACACCCTCCCATGCTCCTTTATCTCACCTTTCCTAGTCCCTCTCTTGCAATACTTATAGTAGTGTGGCTGCTCCATCCCTAACTTCGGCACTTTTACCTTTTATCTATTGTGTAATACACCCTAAATCCATCTAGATTGTAAACTCGTTTGAGCAGGGCCCTCCTGCAAGTCCAATTGTTATGTTACATACTACTTGTTATGTCCTTGTTCTGACCCATTGTACAGCACTATGGAATTTGATGGCAATATATAAAACAAGAAATAAATCAAAGTTTTATTCATTTTGGAGGGAGTGAGGGATATACATAAAGGGGGGGGGGTCGATTAAGAATCCCGTATAAAAGAGAAATCCTGTGCGGCGGGAGAGCATCCCAGCCATGCAGCACCTCAAAGAGAAGTCCTGTAAGTGAAGATGCAAGGAGCAGGTCATTGTTGGATTTGGAGTATATTTGCTGATGAGGGAGGATAGGTAGAGGGGAGCTCTCACAGCTTTGTAGGATAGAGTGAGTATTTTGAATTTAATTCTGCTGTGGATGGGAAGTAAGTGGAGGGACTCGCAGAGAGGTGCGGCAGATGCAGAGCGTCGGGTGAGATAAATTAGCCGGGCAGATGCATTAAGCACAGATTGAAGAGGGGATAGTGGGGAGAGAGGGAAGCCAGTAAGTAGGTTGTTGCAGTAGTCTAGATGGGAGATTACGATGGAGTGGATTAGTTGTTTTGTGGTGCTAGCATTCAGAAAAGGATGAATTTTGGAAATGTTATGCAGTTGGAAGTGGCAAGATTTGATGTGAGGGATAAAAGATAGGTTAGAGTCTAGGGTTACTCCGAGGCAGCGGACAAGTGGTGATGGCGAAATAGTGGCACCGTCAACAGTGATAGAAAGGTCAGAGAGGGGAATAGCGTTAGAGGGAGGGATTAGAGGTAGCTCAGTCTTAGACATATTTATCTTGAGGTGGTGAAAGGTCACCCAGGAAGAGATGCCAGATAGGCAGCTGCTGATCTGAGAGAAGACAGATGCAGAGAGATTGGGGTGGAGCATGATGTGACATGTGTGTTATATTACATATGCTCTAAAATACTGTGTGTCTAAGGTAGATTCAAGCCAAGAAATTTTCACAGCTGAGCCAAAACCACGCACCTTGTGATTTGGAGGGGATAACTAAAACTTTAAAATAACCCCTAACCACATCTTGAATCAACCTGGAAGAGGACGTGTGTCTATATTGTCTCAAAACACTGTGAAGAGGATGGTTCGAGTGGCCAAAAAATCTCCAAGGATCACAGCTGGAGAACTGCAGAAATTAGTGGAGTCTTGTTTTTAGGAGTTCAGCAATGGTATCATTTAAGATCAGATTAGTGGGTACTAAACATCGTTTAAAGGAATAGAATTCTGGTGTATATCACCACCTAAATATTAAATTCCACATTTACCAAGGTCTTACAATGAAAAAGCAGAACTGGTTACGGGGGTTTAAAAGTTTATTCAAGGGGGCGTGGCCAACAGGGAAGCAAGATGGATGCTTAAGAGCGTGGCTCTGCAGACCCCTGAAATTAATCCAACCTCATCTTGCCATTAATCAAAATGGGCAAAGCTTCAAAAGGCACCCACACACCGAAACCCCAGGGCAGTAAGGATCGTGAAAAATCGGGACTCACCTCCGTGAAATCCTACTTTCAGGGCAACGTGGACCCTGAACCGCGCGACCCATTGACTAGGCCGCAACTTTCCCTGTCCAGCCAGAGTAGTGAACTCTCCCAGGAGCCTGCTGACATCGACCGCACCTCACAAGCCCAAGAATATACATCATAGCAGGAAGCCTTTAGCCATCTACCCACCAAGGCTGATTTATGAGCTGAACTCACGGAGGTCGTGTAGGGGGCCCACATGAGGAATCCATGATATTTTAACCGACATACAATCTGACCTTAGACATGTGGGCGATCGGGTCAGCTCGTTGGTATTCGATCACTCAAAGGTGTGCAAGGCGGTGGACGACATATCTTTGCAGCTACAGGACCAGGCAAGTCACATTATCACACTAACCCGTAGATTAGATGGTGTTGATAACAGAGGCAGAAGGAACAACCTGTGTGTCCAGGGAGTGCCAGAGACTGTCACCCAGGTGGATATTATCCTTGCAGGCCATTTTCAATACGGTCTTGCAGCGCCCAGTCGACATGAAAATTGTATTTGACAGGGCTCATAGAGCCTTAAAGCCACGACTGAATGCCTCTCAACCACCTAGAGACATTATTTGCTGAATACATGAATTCCCACTTAAGGAAACCATTCTCAGGAAATATCGGCCTACTAACTCGGTCTTATGGGAAGGCCATACCATCCTCATATTCCCAGACCTCACACCTCTCACTCTGCAATACCGGAGGGCCCTCAAACCAATCAAAGAAGTGTTATGCCAGGCCGGCATATTTTACCAGTGGGGCTTCCCCTTTGGTCTAATCGTGCGGAAGGACTCTCACACATTCACTATCCGTCAACATGGGGATGTGCCACCCTTCCTATCGGCGCTTGGATTACCGACAGCCGATATACCGGATTGGGAATCACCTATCTCTCACCCGCCGGGACTGTTCGGCCCATCCAAGAAACGACCTCGGGCCACCGACAAGTGAAGCCGCACCAATGCAAACTCCGTGCAGGATGAACCGCGATTTTGTAACGACACTAGATTTTGGATCTCCTTCATTTGTACTTTTTCACTTTGTTGGAGTTGGACCATACCTCTCCTTCACACCATCTTCATTGGACTTCAGACTTCCGTCCCTTTTCGAGTTCGACAATTTTTTGCCTTTTTTTTATTGTTTCCCACGAACAAGATCCACGCTGGATTTCCTGAGGAGAGCGATCTCATTAGTTCCTATGCCGATTATCGGTTTGCACGCCGGTCTCCAGGTTTTACTTTATTTTATTTTACTTTGCATTATCTTCGGCGAAATGTTATTCTATTTTATTTGGTTACCAGTTGACATACTCCCTTAGATACCCGGCAGGTCAATGCTGCATTTGTCAATGCCGAGTTGGCTCCGTAATTCACTTTTATGCTCACATACAGGTACACTGATATCACTTCTCCATTACAAGCCCTGTGGGTCTACCACGGTCATCACTCGCACACACACATTCACACACCTGTTCATTTCCATAACCCTTCCACTGCAATGCCAGGTGACGTTGCATCTGGTTTAGTCATTATGGAAGTTTCTTCTACGTACCGATTCCAATATATGTACAATGTTCATATGCACCCTTGATACCCCACCACGATGCAGACTCTATCTACACTCACACACACACTTACACTCTGACTAATGTCAAAATCTATTTACACTCTCTCATTGAGGTTTACCATGTTCCTGTTTTCCCTCACCACAATCTCTGAGGGCGCACCTCTCTACACATTACCGCAGTCTACTCTCATTCTACCATCGAGGTTTACAGTGTCCTGATGCTTCCTCGATGAATCATTGTGAGCTCCGTGGGGTGCCACAGACCTCCTCTACACTGAAACACATGCACACTCACACTTATGCTCTTGACATTCCTAAGGTCTACTCTCACTCTCCCATGGAGAGATTGGATTTTATCAATGTTTTTGTAACTACGGTTTAGGGGTTTGTGCACCCCATAGTCATGAGCTTCCCCTGGCCAGGTGTCAGGCCCAACCTTCTCTTGCCCCTCGTGGCCAGGACCAATGGTTTTGGGTCGCCGTTTGTAAGGGTCCAGGGGTTCGGCACCTACCGGGACGCCCTTTCGTCCGGTCCGGCAAGTCCTGTGTCATTCGTGGTGCCTCCTCCTCCATTCGCGGTGTGTCACAACAAAACTTTAGGCGTTCCCCGCCGCGGACGGCAGGGAACGTGCCTGAGTGACGTCACGCACATAGGTGAGACTCATTCAGTGCTCAGTTATTGTGCTGTCAGTCCCTGTGATTTTCTCTCCTTTCATTCCTGATTTAACCCTTTGTGTACCGGACCCGGCATTGTATGAGATTGACCCTTTGTGTACCAGTGTCACGGACCCGGTACACAGGTGCAGGGGATACTACAGATGAGCGGAAAGAAACAAACCACAGACTGATTATAATATGGATTGTATTGCCAAAGAGAGTATAAACATATACAGATGGTAAGTCTCTTTGTTAGAAGCCCGCTGGCAGGGAAGACGGATAGTAGCCCTCTGGATGGGGCACACACGGCAGCAAACCCTCTGGATGGGGCACACACGGCAGCAAGCCCTCTGGATGGGGCACACACGGCAGCGAGCCCTCTGGATGGGGCACACACGGCAGCGAGCCCTCTGGATGGGGCACACACGGCAGCGAGCCCTCTGGATGGGGCACACACGGCATGAGCCCTCTGGATGGGGCACACACGGCAGCGAGCCCTCTGGATGGGGCACACACGGCAGCGAGCCCTCTGGATGGGGCACACACGCAGCGAGCCCTCTGGATGGGGCACACACGGCAGCGAGCCCTCTGGATGGGGCACACACGGCAGCGAGCCCACTTGCAGGGCACACGCCAGGTTGCCCACTTGCAGGGCACTCGGCTTGGGAGTCCAATTGCAGGGCACTCGGCTTGGGAGTCCTCTTGTGGGGTGCTGGCCGCAACTCAGGAACAAAGGAACAAAATCAGGTAAGGAACAAATCAGGTTACAGGAACAATCAGGTACAAGAACAAATTCAGTTACAGGAACAAATCAGGGACAGGAACAAATCAGGTACAGGAACAAATCAGGTACAGGAACAAATCAGGTACAGGAACAAATCAGGTAGTCCAGAAACATTAATGTCAAGGCCCAGACTGAAGGGCTGGGCAGGTTTATAAAGTCTGTGTAATCCATGAAATAAGGTGCACCTGGACATGGCAATCAAGTCTGAGTGCTGTTGGACTTGTCAATCAGGTCTGAGTGCTGCAGAGTGACAAGGGCGGCCACTAGTGGTTGGCAAATGAAAATGAGCAGCACAGAGTTCAAACAATTCCAGACAGCGAAGGGTGAAACGTTACAACCAGACCCCGGCTTGTATGAGATTGACCCTTCGTGTACCAGACCCGGCTTGTTCAAGATTAACCCTTTGTGTACCAGACCCGGCTCCTGTTCCACAGCCTGCTTCCTGCGTTCCGGTCTCCACCTGTATTTTTTAAGGAACTCCTCTAGAGTTCCCTACACCATTGCAACCATTTGGCTCAATTCTCGATGCCTAGGCATCTGGCTTTACTATAGCCACTGTTATATCCCCTGTATTGTATTATTTTGATGTATTTTGTTTGAGGTTCCCTCCTGGCGGGCGGCGTGTGCGACAAGCTTTTTGGGTTCACTCTGGACCTCTTCTATGGCTGCTTTAGGCTAGGTTTCCACTTGGTTTTTTTCTGCTAAAAACGCCCATAAACGCCAATAGCGCCACCTGGCGTTTTTTTTAGTGAAAAAACGCTGCAGCCAGATGTTAGCTGTTCTTCAATAGGAAATCGCAAAATGCCATTTCCACTTGGCGTTTTTCTGTTTGGCGTTTTTTCAGTCCTGTTTGGCGTTTTTTCAGTCCTGTTTGGCGTTTTTCTGCTTTTTTGGGCTCTGTGGCAGTTTTTCAAAATCGCAGCATGTTGACACTCTGGCGTTTTTTGCAAGGAAATCTTGGCGTTTTTCTCCAATAGAAGTCTATGGGAGAGAAAAAACGCCATGAAAAAACCATGTGGGTTTTGTGCCTTGGCGTTTTTTATGGCGTTTTTTCCCACAGTTACAATGCAGAGGATGGACCCAGTATCTGTGTGTCCTACGAGAAATAGGCTGGAACCAAACAGTTTCA
>VKOC01001065.1:0-97046 GCA_009364415.1 Spea multiplicata | reverse complement strand
TTTTTTTCGTTTTTTTTGACTTTTTTTTTTGAAGTGAGTTTGATTACTTCTGTCTGAACTCCATTTTTATTTTCACAAAAATGTTAAAATACCATCGCTCCTGGTTCTGCAGTATTTGTTTAGAAATACACATTCCTCAGTGTGTGTAAATAATGTCTTATCTGAGACTTGGAATAACAAGTAAAACCTACAAAACATAGTCCTATGTCTATATTAATGTAATAGAGAATCTTTATCGGTAATCTGTCACTACCATTGTACGAGTTCTATAATTACATTTGTTAATAATTAATCATTTGTTCCTGGAGATTGTTTAAATATTGATCTGCTTGCACTATATTATTAGGATGCAAAGAAGATCTGCGCAGAAAAGCTGTATCTGTTTTTAATGTCTAGCTCATGTCCAGTGACCATTCTCTGCTTCTTTAGACAGTATCCACACAATTTCAGAATTTTTGAAATTTACTATGCTAGCAAAGAAGTCTAACATTTACCAGCCACACGTTGTTCCGTAAGTTAGTTTAAGCAGAAGAATAATTGAGTTGCAGTGCACTAAAAACGCAGCGAGTTTGATTTTGGTCCATCTTTATGGCTTTGATTCTTTTTCTCATTCTGGCTAGAAGCCCAGAAAATTGTGGATGGCATATGGATACGAGAATGCTGTATTACTAACACATTTTATTACATTTTCTATCTTTTTTTTAAATATATAAATAACCTTTTGAATTGGTTGCGGAAATTGTGGTTATTTCCTACCCATTGTATTAAAAAAAAAAAAAACTAGGCTTCACTCAGACTGCACTGCACTCTGCACCTAAAGCCGTATGCAAGAAGATAAGCTGACATTGGTTAACAATAGTGATGTGAATTACCTTATAGACTACGCTGCAGGACTTATAGAACTAGCGGAGCAGGAACAAAAATATTGAAATAGCTTTCTCCTTGCAAGTGTCTGGCCAATTAGTCAGCGTGCAACTTGGTAGAGCCCCTTGATTATCATTTGTTCATTATCACTAGTTGGCTAGCAGTGGGATATACAGGGAGCTAGGGACTGCTGTTGAATTAGAAATGATTTGAGCCACATGCAAACACTACAAGAAGCCATATAAGCTAACAGATGAAATGTAAAATGTATCAAAGAAATATCAACATCACAATATGTTATTTGGGAAATTGAATGCCAGCCACTTGCAACTCCGGCTGTAGCATTAATATGTACAAATGCTAGCAGCAACATTTAAACATTATTTGAATATTTTCCCTACATGCCTGACCACCCAGCTGGTAATTTTGTGTGCAAAATGTTCTACAATATCAATTTAAATTGGATGCTTTTAAGTGCTTACCTAAGGGAATTTTATTGTAAAAGTTACTATGGTATATATTATTTCTATACACACATGCACGCATGGACACACTCAATGTAATCAAAGAATTACATTTGAATATATATAATATCTTCTGCAATTAATATTATATGGTGCAATTTTAATACACATGGTAAAAAAACAGCAAAATCAGCCATCTTTTCTTATACGTTTCAAAATGGTTAACATGACTGTTGTCTTGTGTGACAATGTATCTTGTAAGAGCTGATCTTGGATAAGCCGCACCATTACTTGTATAAAAGGATAGTGCCAGATAAAATCTAGGGGTCCATACCCTTAGGGGCTACAGATGCCGTTGTTACTCCCCTGGTGGAACCTTCACTAGCATCCCGGCTGTTGTGACCTACAATTCCCATGTACCAGCGGACCTTTGGCTCAAGCTCGATAGTTGGGGTGGCAAGATAATCTATCACTCTGCATAAGATATACACACATACACCCTGTATTTCTGGATTTATTCCCAAATAAGCTTTTAAACTGTTGAGCACTTGTCACCGTAATATAAAATGCACAGTTAAAAACAATAACCATGCTACGTGATGTTGACACAATATTAATTAACACTTTTAGTTGATGTCACTTAATTAGACTTCCCCTTTGTTTCGCATGGCAGGATTCTGTTAAACAATGTCAAGATACAGCCAAAGTTAATTCAAGAAAACGGGAAGGCATTGTAACTTCCATCTGACATTACATACTATTATATTACTGTCTGTAATAATGAGAAACAGTCAGTGAGAAACATGCCCATGGGTTGCTTCAAAGCGCTCAATTTATTTGGATTCCTGGTCATTATTTTTTATTGAAAATATATATTTCCAGAACTACATAGTATGGAGATCTTCCAAATTTTAAATTAAAAAATGCATTAAAAGAATACTAAAACAAGTTAAGGCTGCCATTTTCATAGACCTAAATTACATAGATTCCCATTTTTGAATGCTTTGTTTGCATTTTTAAAGAAGAAAAAAGGCCCAAATGCTAAATGCTAAAACCAGGCCCATTCTAATCTTAGGTAATTTTAGGCAAAACTACATTTTTTTTTCTACAACTATTTACATACAATGTTTCTTGCACAAAAGCTATACACAAAATATTTAATTTCTGCTGGGCTGAAATTAAAGAATTTCCAATTATATGAAACATTTTACATCTTATAAATTAGCCTGTATTTGTAGGGGGGGGGGCACTGGTTATTCAACCAGTAACAGAACTCCCACCCCCCCTGCAGCAGTGTTTAATTTGTTTAATTTTTCTCCTCTTGTATCTATCCCTCTCTTTCATTTCTTTATTCTCAGGGGGTTCGGGCCCTCTCCTTGGCCTACCTGCTACATCGTTTTTTGTCAGACCAGATTTACCCTCCTCTCTATTCCTACTCATTTGCCCCTACCACAATTTAGACAACACAAAATACATGTCCATTGATTCCTGACAACCCTAGGCCTCCTCAGTGACCTTGAGTAACTATGAGTCTCATAACGTGGAGAACAATTGCAGAATGTAAAAGGTCTCGTGTGCCCTGAGCAAACTGATTCTGGGACCAAGAGGTGTCTAGTACCAAAAGAATATGACTGAAAAACACTAACCTATAAACTAGGGGTGATTTCCCAATACTGACCCATCAGAAGTGTCTCTATACCCGCTTAATTATATTGTTTATCTTAGTATTCTGTTGCACTTTTCCAATGTATATCTACCTGGCACATGGGGCAAATGCCTAGTGGACCATAAGCTCACAGGGGTTCATATTTACTGATGCGCTATAGCGTCAGATCGGATTCTGCAGATACGCATGGCCAGATGCTGCGTAAGAATAGAAACATAACGTGTGGCCATGCGTATCTAAACAGCAGCTGCACGCACATCATTTGATAGATGCAGGCCTTAAAGTGCCAGGGCCACCGTGTCATCCCCAGCCTTGATGTACATAGATGTATGACGTGACCCACGGGATGGGAACGCAATCTTTATGCAAAGCTATTTGTTGGTTCTATATTTTTCACCAATCAGCAAATAATAGATTCTGCAGTTTAGACATCTCATACAATTAAACTCTAATTACAATTGATGGACTGACTCCCACCACTGCTAGACACGGACCAGCTCAGTCTATCAAGGTGCATTCAGCTCTTACACATGGCAACAGAAACTGTACTTTTACTGAAAGGAACTGAAATAAATTGCTGTTGATTCATCGGAAAACACTTAATATGACTTGAGTCATTATGCTTCTGTTCTTAAAAAAAAATAACACAACAGTTTGTGTTATAGAGCTGATTGCTCAGTGTTGTTTATGCAAATGACATCATACAAAATACAAGAAAAGATACAGCTGAAGATTTGATGATTGTTGCGAGGAAATCAAAAGGAACCATTGAGTTTCTTATGCCTATTAGTGGAAACACCTGTGTGTTTAACAACGAATATAACCCACTCGTATTTATTTCGTATATAACGCACTCTTATCTGGAGTGTCTAAAAGCATAAAATTATTTGAAAAAAAATATATGTAGCTTTTAACTATTACTTCTTCAAGATTACTTCCATACATGTTCTGACATTCAGTGTTTCTCAAATATTTCCATATGATAGCTTACCTCTCTCTGTATCATACAAGTAAACAAATTTCTGCCAGTCATATTCGTGAAGAAGAGTCAGAATGGCTCCTTTAAGGGGTGGTCGCATCTGAATGACAAACTGCACATCAGCATCAGTAGGGAAGCTTGGTGTAATAAATGATGTGTGAAGGGCGCCGCAGAAAGAGGTCAATGTGTTCATGGACATCTGATCATAGAATCCAAAGATGGCATACACTCCACGAGAAAACTGGGAACAAACTGGAAACAGACAAAAAAATTAATGATACAGATCATTTCACGTAAAACAATCCAATAGGTTTGATGTCGTAAGCAATTTACATATTTGTGAAACCTGTTCTCTGATTATTCTGTATACTGATGTATGCATATTAACCCCTTCCGGACCGGCGGTTGCATACTGCGTCTTCACTTGAAGACCGCAGTATTTTTTTAAATATTTAAATTCTGTGATCGTGATTCGCTGCAAAGCGATCACGTGCACGGAATTGAGGGGGGGTGGCTGCTACTGATCGCTGGGAACACCCAGCGGTCAGTAGCAGCTGCCCCTTGCGATCCCAGCGTTCAAAGCGACGCTGGATCGCGTAAAAGCAGTGACGTAGCTGGTACGTCCCGGTCTGCCGGTGACCCGTGACCCGGAAGTGCCAGGTACGTCCCGGTCTTTAAAGGGTTAAAGTACAGAATCTGAAAGAATGCAAGCTACATCTTGATTTGCATATATTTATAAATATATAAAGTATATGTCCATCCTACCTGCTTACCAAATGTTTATGCCTACCTTATTACTGAATGATAATTTGTTATTAATATTCTAGTTTTGGAAACATGTATGTTAACAATAATTGTATATTGACTCATTTCAGCTCTGCGGACTCGGCTGGCGCTTTATAAATAAATGTAATGTAATTTGAGTCTATTCACAAAAGGCGTCAGGAATGTGGCTGGGTTTTTTTTATTATTCGAATGAATATTTTATATTCTGGGATAGCCTCTTTCCATAGGGCGAAGGAGAGAACTTGAGATTGACGATGGGCAATGCTTGATGGCATTAAAGAAAGGTAAGTCTGAAACTTTTTTAATTTAGACCGTCTAACCTTGGCACCTAAAAAGGGCACTGGATGTCTTTCATCCCTAGTTGGAGTATTTACAGATACTTGTGTGTTAATTGTATGCTTACGTATTTAAATGATATGTTAACCTCCCCCATCGCATTGCACATGAAGTAAGTATGGGATGGTTGGGAGGACTCAATGCCTCCACAAAGAGTTATTCATTAAATCAAACCCCCATGCCACTGGCACAGAATAGAGATGGGGAAGCCATAGGTGGGCTTCCTATAGGTTGTTTGTTATATATAAATTGCCCTGTCCAACTGGCCATAGGATGGGGTTTAGAAGGAGACATTTGCAGGCTACATTCCTATTCTTCACATTGCTTTGTGAGTAGTAGCATACATATGCAGCAGCTAAAGTTGAGTCACTCAGTGAAATTCAACTCAACTCGACTTTTTAGTAAATACACACTACCCAGTATGGGTATTTTGACTATGAGACAGAAGAAATATGTACAAATAAGTTATTTTAGAATAAACGGGCTGTTTACAGAGTGTAGATTAGATTCCACTGATGGAGTGGTGTAAACTTGTATCTATTAAAAATTTAGAGCGTTTCTATTCTTTATCCATCGCATTCAACAAAATACATAATGATTAGCATACTTCGTATTTTACCTAAGCTATCAATCTAGTTTGTCTTTCAAGCATTATTAATTTTCCACAAATGCACAGACACAAACTGCGGGCAACTGTGCTATTTAAGTCACAGCAACATTTTTCTACGTGTCCCTCTATATGCAGGATCACTTGTGGTGACAACCTCCAATTACCTTAAAGGTTCTCAAAGATTCCTAGCAGAGCTGGCTCTAATATGTATAGAATTAAGCAGTGACTCAATCAGTTCACACAGCCTGCCATTAATTAGTCACCTGTGCATATGAGACATAGTATAAAAAAAAAACAACTCTTTTAGTGGAGTTTCGACTTTCATCTTTATATAAAACACCGTAGACAGGCAGCAATGGTGTGGAAACCTGCGAGGCATTAAGGGGCCAGCACCTTAGAATACTCTAGAGATAAACTGTAGTAGATCTACGAACAGCAACTGCATGCTGCATTTCATGGCCAAATGTTTGGGGTCCTGATGCACTAAGGCATATGATATTTACTGGCAATACAGGACTCAATATTCAGGTCTTGTGACAGTTAGACCACCATGGGTTATTCTGACCTAGGCTGGGACTAGGGCAGAAGGTTGTTGCAGGTGCTGTCGCTTAATTGGCCGGTCACAAGGCAGATCTCCAATCTCCTCAACCAGCCATTACCCTACAGAAGACTGGGTCTAGGCGCAACATTTATTCTCTGTAATCCCCCCACCCCTGTTTTCTATTGTGTATATCCACCATCCATATCATATTGTTTAGATACACTGGGAAAAGGTGAAATGGGTCAGAGTTTACATTATCTCATATTAGAATGAGTAAGAAACTCCTCTAACAGCCTTTCAAGGTCATGTATTATCTTTAACATGTTCACTAATGACCAACAACTATGTGAACTTTTAATTTTTATTTTGGTTAAATGGTTTTCTTTCTCTTGTATTGCTTTGCAGAAAGTTTCTTTGAAATACAATGCTTATTTTAACCATCAACTATATTTCTACAGGTTTAAACTATTTGATACGTATCAATGTTGGCACAGTGTGTTAACCTCAAAGTACACAGAGTGCCATTAAGAGTTGGACTCTCCTTTTTCCAATACATTGCTACTTGTGTTTGTTAACCATTTACCAAGTGGGGAAAAAGCAAATTATATATAGGCAGCTAGAGACATATTATTTACAAGGGCAAACCAAGGGAACACCCATGAGATATCAACCTTCAAAAATAGAAAGAAAATGTCATGTAGCTACTGATGTCATGTTGTCCATTAAACTACACCTCACCTGGAAAGAGTTTATTTACTACATTTTCTTTTTCATTATTGGTGCACATATCGTCTTTTGAGATTAAAAAGATTAAATTGGGATCGACATCTTTGACACAACACCAAGGACAAATAGTACATACACATTGCAAGCACACGTGCAGAGCCTAGCGTAGGTTTCAGAGGTAATTGAACAGCTGAACCACGTCTCCATGATGGGTTCCAAGGTCATTCAAGGTTATCATAGTAATTTAATGCAAACAATCTCTAATCAATGGCTTATCTGAACACATCTGTTTTACCAGTTTTTTTAAAAAAAAGTGCTAAATGTTGTGCACAGGCATTAAAAGAAAAAAATATTATAAAATTGCAATCTTATAAGCTGTGTGTAATGATATGGACAATATAGATGTGCCAGCTCATAAACTAATTTTGTTAGCAGCACTGAGGACAAGGATGGAAATTTTAATTTACTGTACTAACAGAGGAATTTTCTCTATTAGAATAGAATTTTTGTCCCGGGGTATCAGGATTCTTATTATGCACTATATGCATTTTATCCTTATCAGTGTTATTTGAGATCACATTTCTAATTTCTCTATTTTCTCTAAAAAGTTTCTTTAGTGAAATATTTATATAGGCTGCTAAGGACAATAACAGTCAAGGGATCTTTCCTTTTCCTTTCCAACTTAAAATAATAATAATAATTGTTTATAATTGAGAAAGGACCCATATAAATGTAAACTAAATGTAATTGATTGAGGTTGAAGATTGCCTTCTTCTCACTCCTATCCCAAATTATGACATGGTGTAGGTATGTACTGCATTTGGCATGTGGTGGCATTTGGACGGCACCTTTATGAAACAACATCCACACTAAAAACAAACAGTGGACATTATCTAACGTGCAGAAAAAGACAATTTAACCAGGTGATATGACTTCTGTACTTTTGTAAATCTTAACAACTACATACGGTAATTGAGCTACTATGGGCCCTGCTGTCATTGGACCGACTGGCGGTCCCATGGTTGCCGAGGTAGAAGACAAGTAATTTCTATCTACGGTTCCAGGCTGCACCATCTCCTTTCATGATATGCAAGCTTCATGGTTCCTAATGGAACTTTACGTTGAACGGAGGGCAATGCAGGGAGTTTGGCTCCCAATGCAGTGAATGCTGGTGATGGGGGTTTCTAGGCAGTCAGGATCTGGCACCGACAGAAGCACAGGGGCCAGGGAGGAGTCCTTGGGGAGTGCAGAGGCCAGAGTGGGAGCTTAGAAGAAGTGTATAGGCCAAGGGGAGCTGAAGTTAGAGATTAAAGATACTCAGTACACTTATGCACTATGATCGGCATTTGTCCAACGTTCCTGATTGCTAACCATAGAACACATTTGTCATTGTGCTTCTTTTCAAATATACCCTCTGATCACCCATTGCCCATATTATAAACCCACTCCTGTACTCTGCCCTTTCTAAAACACACAGTCCTCTATCATTCATCCCCCTCATCCAATCATTCATAAACCTCACTGAACTCGCAGATCAATTACACAGCTATCCAACTCACATTTGTATTTGCTACCCCATAAGTCTTAACAATACATTTCAAAATGTACATACTTTACATGCTAAAATTACTCCTCTTAACCCTAATCTAGGTACACATACTTCCAATTCTCTTTATATATCACTTTTTGAAATAACACTGATGTAATTTAGCATTGAGATACAAAGTGTCACCTTGCATTTTTAATCCAATTATATGTAAAAGCTAACCTGGATGTTTTGTAAATGACATTTTGGTAGTTCAGTAGTGAACACATTGGACATTGCAATCAAATTTCAATTGATCCACTGAATTCGGTGTATTCAGAGAAGAATGAAATACAATCAAATGCCCATTTACCAGCTAAATTTGGCACACATCCACTAATGACCAAATTGAAGACTATAAGCAGGGGCGGATCAAGGTCAGGTTGGGCCCTGGGGCAACACTGTTATGAGGAGCCCCATCAATATATTATATACACAGGCGTATCTATCTATACACTCAATGCATTAGCACGCCATTGAAATAGGATTACTGTTCTTCTACAAATGTGGTACTTTTTTATTAACCCATAGACATAGAACACAATTCACCCAGAAATTATATTTAAAAAGGCAAGAGGGGATCTACAGACTGGGGAAGGGGAGGGGGATCATGCAGGACAAGGTTTTCTTCCTCAGCTAACTGAATACCCAAATATAGCCAATTAACTTCCAGAAATCTTTATGTCATGGAAAGCCCTTCCACTACATTGACATACATTAACAGAGAGAACCATAATGCACACACATACACACACACACACACACACATACGGACACATACAGATATGCTTAATAAGCATAACGACTTGTATTCATACAGAAATATTCCAACCTCATTACACGCATGCACTTGTATATATACTGGCTGCCATTAGCACACACATACAGCTCCTACGGCAGAGGACTGGGTGAGGACTCTGGATCTCCGGGTCACTACGGTGAAGCTCCAGGTCAAGGGCCTGGCACTTGCGGCATGACCCATCCCCCACACAAATGTGTGTGTTGCGCATCATTAGTGGGACCTCCTATCTGTATCATGACAGGAAGTAGGAAGCTAACTGATGCTCATAATGGAGTCTGTTTCTCTGCAAACACCCCATCTTGCCTCACCAGACCACCCACATGACACAACAAGTAATGTATGCAGGCTAATACAAAAATTGCACAGCATGCAAGCAAGTGGGAGCCCTTGACACCATAGTCTCTGGTGAAACTGCCCCATTTGCCCTATTGTTAGTCCTCGTCTGACTATAAAACCAATTCTGTAGCTTCTTCCTACGTCAAACAGACAGATTTCTACAGATAACCTGGTTATGTTATATAGTATTATAGTAGTATATTAAGTATTATGGCTGCCAGCTATATCATTATGATTGATCTCAATGTAGATATTTAATACACATAGGACCAGGTTTCCATTCTAGATGCCCCAAGGCACACTTACCAATAAAAAAAGAGTAAAGACTTAAAACAAGGGTGGCCCTTGAGCGTAAACAGACAGGTAGTGAGCAAAATTTGGTCAAATCAATGGTTGTGTGCAGAGCTACCTTTAATCTTTTTCATCCGTAAGCACTCTTAAAAACATGGTTCTCTACCCACATTCCTAGTCTCCCTAGCAGCATATCTGTTGTTAATCTTAAATAATAATAATCACAGTAATAATAAAAAAGATAAACATTTCAATGTAAATTCAATCATGTCTCATGGACTACAAATAATAATAGTTCGAGTTAACACGAGGCAGTGTATTCTAATGCATTAAATTGTGTCATTTGGAAACGTGCTATCCTAGGCCTGACCCTGGGCAGTGCAACAGCCTCCGCACTGAGTGTTATCTTGTATACTGAGTGCAAGAATATTATGTCATATCCCAATGCCCTGCCTATTAAGTGTCATAGAAGAATGGTGTACAGGAACTGACTGGTGCAAGGGTCGGGATCTGGTCAACCGGAAGATCAAGTCTAAGTCACAGGACAAGCAATAACCGAAGATTTGAAGACTCAGAACCAAATGTAAATAAAGGAGCAGGTCAATTGACTAGCTGGGACAGGAATCGAAGACGCCTGGGACTAAAACAGGATACAAGAGCAAGATTGCAGGAAGAGCCGAGTCTATAACAGGAATCAAGGGCGCCGACGCCAAATCTCGATGCAGGAACAAGGTTACTGGATTAGGCAAATCAAAATGCCAAAAGCTCAAACAGGATCATCAAGAACTATGCAGAGGGTAACACCAACCAAGGAGAAAGTCAGAATGCAGGCTTGGTGATTTTGTAACTAATTTCCGGGTTCAGTTGAGGTAAAATGGAGGAGTGCCGTGACATCATTTGTGCAAGCACTGTCCCAGTGCGTGTGTCCGTCATGTAAACACTCACCACAACTGAGGTGAGGCCTGGATCTAGCCTCCACTCAGGTGGGGCCATGAAGGAGGCGGTTCATTGTTCATTCTCGAGATCTCACCACTACCACATAAGTAACTACTTACATTAAGGATGCATAGGACTAGTTAAGGATGCTATGGAGGGTGTGCTGGCTAGTATAAAAGCGGGTCAGCTTTGAGAGAGATCTTTGATTGCATAATAGGATTGTCAGCCCTGCTTATGTGCCAGAGGAGTTGCAACGTCCCTAGACAGCGCTGATTCCATAATTCTGTATTTATATAAGACGATATGATTTAAAACAAGACTGTATAACAATCACGTTACACATTACTATGAACTGTATATTTTATATACATAATACATGAATATGGATACCTTTTATACATTGTCTGCAAGATGCTATTTAAAGACAAGGAAACACAAATTGCCATGGCTCTAACACAACCCCTTCACTCCATATATTTTATTTAACAGGACATTGATGGATACAATGAAAATAATAACCAGATAAAGACACTACCAAATACCCCTGGGGAATATTGCTCTACAGCTTTAAACGCAGAGGGAACAGGCAAATACTTTTTTTTTTTTTGGCAAAATACAATACATTTATTTTATTATTTATTATTACAGATGTAGAATCAGAACAATTAATATTTGATGTTATTTTGTTCCATTCTGTTATATGCCGTTGCAGGCAATATAACGACATCAGTATTTCCATGAATTGTAAACAGTCAGCGCATGCATATGGAAGAATGGTTGCAAGTGGCTAGAGGCTCATTTTTCAGTGACTCTTTTTGAAGAACAAATGATTACTGTCACATGATATTGCAGTGAAGACACTCCTGAACATGACCCCAAGGATTTCTGGATTCATAGATGCTGCAGCTGCAGGATTTAGAAATGTAGAAGGAACAAAGAAGCTATAATGCCAGAATGAATACGATTAATTCTACGGGGAACCTTCAGAGCCCTCAGTTGTATTGGTTGGCTACATACTATATTAGTACTGTAATATACTCCCGATATGTCCTGATGACCGTTATCAAGCCAGTAATTATGTTATTTGAACACAATATATATTGGCAATAAACAAAATAACTCAACATGTTTGCTTTATTTAAATAAGAGAATTAATGTTCTGCCACTGTGTGTTGAGCCTACCCGGCTTGTTAAAACCTATCATTTGAGTAAAAGTATTTTTATATAGCAGTGCAGCTGAACAAAATTAAATGGGCCAGGTCAGAAATTGTGAAAAAAAAATGTTCTTTATTCCCTTAATGACAAGACTTTTTTCACTTGTACTACACTTTGGGACAAAGGCTGTTTTAACATTTTTGCGGAGTTGCTGGTTAGCTGTAATTTTCTTCTTTCTCATTTAGTGCAGGCACACACAGGGCCGGCCCTACAATGGAGCCGAGTGGGGCAATTGCCCCAGGCGGCACCTTTGAAGGGGCGGCAAAGTGTTTTTCGTAAGCAGAGGAGAGAGAGGGGCGCCGAGTGGTTTTCGCTTACCCGCTCGGCGCCCCCTCTATCTCTCCTCTGCGGCGAGTCTCCCTGTTCGGTCTCGGTGCCGTCTTGTAATGCTGAGCGCCGGAAGTGACGTCAATTTCCAGCGCTCAGCATTACAAGCCGGCACCGTGGCAGAGCAGGGAGACTCGCCGCAGGACCGTTTCAAGGGAAGTACAAAGGGGGGGTAAGGGTAGATAATGCCGTCGGCGAAGTTTAAAATGCCGCCCCCCCCCCGGCGTCGGCCCAGGCGGCATTAAGTCTTGGGCCGGCCCTGGGCACACACATAAAATATGGTTATTTGTTTTTTTAAAAAAATGACTTTTTTTTTGAAAAAATCTTTTACTCATCTGCAAATGCTAATGAAAAAAACAACGGCTAAATAGATTCTAATATTTGTTTAGAAGTACCAATTGTTGTTATGTTACTATGAGTAAAACTCTTTTTTATGGAATGTTTTTAATGATATCGATACAGAACTTCACATCATGCATACAGAATTCGGAGCTGGTAACTTTGGTGTCTTTAAGACAACTTTAACACCAACTCCCATACACACCACAAACATTAGATAACTCAATAGAATGGTGGTTTGATTTCCTTAACTTGACATTTTCAAGAGCTATCCCCAGTGAGCTTCTGCCAAAGGAAAAACTCAGTCGACCCCGGATATGCATCGATAATCAGTAAAATGTCTTTAGAGTTTCTTTACCCATTAAATTATTCATTATACTGGGCCAGTTCAGCCATTCATTGCTGGAGAAACCAGTGTTGGCCCTTCATAATGTATCGTGAAGTGACAGAGTTGGAACTGGGAACACTCCTGCTAATCCTACCTTTAGTGAATAAACCTCTCCTCAGTGGGCTATAGCTCAAGTTTGTAGCAGATGTCTCGTTATATGTCCGTAACATATAAACTTTATAGGTTTTAAAGGACCTTTCTCAGAAGGCAGGAGTTTACAAGCCCCAGAGAACTTAAAAAATATATGGGGTTAATTCAATTAGAGTAGCAGCTGTTTTAACCAAAAACCTGGCAATATTGTTCCTTTTTATATTTTTTATGTGGTCATCATGCAATTGCTGGCTTTTTTAAAAAAAAATCTTAACAGCATTTTGGTGCAAGACTTTTGTTTCCAAAATCTGCTTCTGTGTAAGTATAACATACCCTACAAAAGGGAAAACATAAACAGTGACAAAGGCTACTTAAATATATACATTATCCTTTAATACCAAGAGAGAGCAGATTATCTATTCAATATACTCTGCGGGAAACTACTTTCACTTTATTGGTCTCTTTAAAGGGCAAATAAGCCTTTTTTTTTTGTTTTCTTTCTTAACGAGAAAATAAAATGGCTAATTATCTAAGCTCTCATCTCCTCACTTACTTTTTAAACCCACGACTCTTTTAATATTCTACAGCTTCCCAGAAACTGTTTCATTTAGTAAGGCACAGTAAAAATGTCACTTCACATATAAATAACTTCACATTTCAAGTGTTACATCTGAGAAATTAAAGATGGCAGCAAGTAATAGCATCAGCCCTGGCCCACAGAAGGCTGTATTATGGTCAATGTGAAAGGGTTACATTCTCATTTCTAACTAGTTCTGTAATTGCACTGAATATTATGTTCAATTTAAACCTGACTAAAGGACCATAAACCCATCATAATAACTATCATCCATAAATCTTCTAATGATTTCCACTCCAATACAGCTATCTATTTATTAAACTGAAAATTGCAAATAATTAACGTTATATTGGTGCAATTAATGTCAGTTTTAATAGTGTACAATAACACTGCATCAAGCTTATTTCCCAAGCAGAAATGTACAATCATAAGTCAACTTGATTCTTGGTTATACTGCTTAACCAAACAATGCTTTAGTAAAGAACCATAAGTAGAACTTTTCCATTTTCTCATCTCTCCTTCTTCTTAGGGGAGGTGGTACGGGGAGTTGATCATGACAGGCTAGCCTATAATATACAAATAAAGTGGAGCTGTGGTAGAGCTGGCAAGATGGGGAGTGCTTGGAGCCACACAGAGATCATTGGACGCCCAGAAGGCCCCACATTGTTTACATTTCTATAGCAACACCGAACCCATCCTCCCCATCTCCCCAACCACTATCTGTTCCATAGGACTCCTGGGCCTCTACGGACCTCCATCTGCACTTCTTCACTGGAACAACTCATATCTGCCTTTGGATTCCAATATCACCTATATGCAGATGACACCCTAATCTATATCTCCCCTCTCGACCTTTCACCCTCTCTTCTAACTGGTCTCACCAACTGTCTTTCTGGAATTGCATCATGGATGGCGTTGCATTACTTGAAGCTCAAACGACGAAAAGATTAACCTAGCTACAGTGTTGAGGATGGATTGGAGTGCTGAAAGGCAGGAGATGAGGAGACCAGTTAGTTGGGAGTTGCAATAATCCAGGTGGTATATCACTAGCATGTGGATTAGTGTTTTTGTCGTTTAAGCTTCAAGAAATTCAATTAATGTTCCTCATCTGTCACTCCTCTGTGCCAATCACTCTACAGGTTCCCCATACCCATCACAGTCAAATTCAAACTCCTAACCCACAGAGCCCTGAACAACTCTGCACCCTTGTATGTATATTTCTGGCCTCCTTTCCAAAAACACCCCCAACCGCCCTCTTTATTTCTCTCATGGCGTTTGTCTCTCTTCTACCATCATTACCTCTTCCCACTCAAATTTTAAATGCTCTCTGAAAACCCACTGTACAACCTTTTCCTCATAACACTCTCGGCCAGCATCCTGTCTAAGTCATCTGAACAACCAACAACCTCGACAGCTCATCCTGACTCGACCAGCACATGCAAGTAGTCCTCTCCTACTGTTCTACTAGATTGTAACCTTGCAAGAGCAGGGACTTTTAAATCAATTTGTTATTGTTGTAATATTAAATATATCCTACTCTGATTGAAAAGTGCTGGCACTATATAAATAAATGCAATGTTATATATATACATATATATATATGTATATATATATATATATATATATTTAGCAATACATAAATGTGCCATTGGCATTTTCTTGCATGAGATAACAAATAATTTATCTAAACTAACATACTATTCATTTATCTACTGTGTGTTTTATAAACTGATTTACATTTTGTGTAGTTTCCTTTAATTTCAGACTTGGTCTAAGTCTTTTTAGATATTTTATACAATGGGGAGTCAAATAATGTTCAGATTTCACACGTGGCCATTTATTTGATGTACGTGATGCCAGTGTAGGATTGCATTCTTCCTTTCCAATTACCCGATACAATATAAATATTGTGCCAGCTCTGGATGTTGAAACAAACGAATCCTTTGAATGTCCTAAAGCACATATTTTACTACTGCTCACAATTACCATGTCTGAAACATCAAACAAATCTGATAATAAGCACAAAATGAGGACTGAAATAGAACCTATTGTGCCTAATCATTTCGCTTTGTACAAACGAAAATCTTGGCATTGAATGGGTAGATGGCGTTAATTTAATTAATATTTTATTTTTGAAGAAACAGGAGAAAAGTATAGTTTAAATGATACCATTTATGGGCTAACTGAGTGTTTAATTGCGAGCTTTCGAGACCAAGTTGTTAGGTCTCTTCCTCAGGCATTATTTTATTTTTGTAATGATAAATAGTCACAAATAAATGCATTATAATTTCAGATTTACTGCTGCATTAGTGCTGTAGTTGAAAAGTGGTTATAAGCATACTATGCAAGGAAAATTGATGTTGTAAGTCTCAGTGGGACATTCCCCATTAATCTATTGATTCACTTATGTCTTCAATTTCCACTGTTTTTGCTGCATCTTCTCAATTGCATTCCCCGCAGTCATTGTAACTTGCTGCTGTGAATGCGCCTAAAATATTCTTCCTTTACCGAGATTGTTGATCTGTTATATGTATTTAGTTTTTTAACTCTTTAGGAGATATTATATAAACATGCATTAATATTCCTGAATAGGAAAATAGGAATACATCATTGTTGTAGATATTTAATGTTTATTTTGAAATTGGCAAAAAGATATATATATATATATATATATATATATATATATATATATATATTATATATATATAATTGATACTCAGGAAACAAAAATGTCATGGTTGGGGCCGAACTTAAGGTCAGCTGAAAAGCAAATCCAATTTTTTATTATTTTGTTTAGTATTTTTTTACATGACACTTGTCATCCAAGTTCTACTCATTGAGTCACCCATTAAACAGAAGCAAACCTCAGGGACAATCAACGGAAATGTAAGTTAGCCTGTACCCCTCCTACATGCACATGAAGAAGAAAGGACAGGTAATGCAAACGGCAAATGAAATATGTATTGGTAAGGCCATTCCATCTTAAGTCCCATGGATTTGTTTAAGGCATGGCATTATTCACACATGCCCTGCTTGGCTAATGTGGAATCTACAATTGGCAACAGCACATGTACAGCCCCTCAAAGCAATCACTGCACATCCTTGATATGGGTGGGCCACTCCATGGCAGGAGAAAGGAAGGACAACCAAGGCAGCTCAGGAAGAGATAGTAGCTTCATTGCAAGCAAATTCAAGTCTCTTAGTCTGGGTTTTTCTGGGAATTAAATTTCAATAATGTGAGTTGCTTGCAGACAAAAGGGTAGATCAACTGTATTAGGATTTCAATGTAAATGTGAAAGGAGCAGAAGAACTTTAAATCTAACTCTCATGCTTTAGTTGTTAATTCTTCACATTCCATAGGTCAGGCTTGCGAGCAGGGCCCTCTTTACCTAATGTTTCTGTTTGTCTTAGTCTGTTAATTCTAGTTTTGTCACACCTATATGCACTGGCGTAACATTCCTGTCTCCTCGTACTGGAGACTGGAGCTTAGAAAGGGCTCTTTCGACCAGGTTGGAAGGGCCTGTTCTAAACTATTTTGACCCAGCACGGGGGAGACAGGAACCTATCAGGTTACATCACGTGAACCTGCATTGAAACCGAGGCTGCTTGCGCACAGTGCGCGGGCAGCCAGAGAGAAAGCTGCAGTAGCGGTGAGAGGAAAACGGGGGTGGGATATATGTACATGTGTTTGTATATAAGTATGTATGGACATGAGCATGGATGTGTACTTGTGTGTGTGCATGGATGTGTAATTGTGTATGTGTGTGAGCATTGATGTGTAATTGTGTGTGTGAGTATGGATGTGTAACTGTGTGAGCATGGATGTGTAATTGTGTATGTGTGTGAGCATGGGTATGTATTGTGTGTGAGCATGGATGTGTAAGTGGGGTGAGATGGAGTGTGTTTAATTTCCATAAGTGTATTTACATATGTTGTATGTTGGAAGGGGAGCAAGAGGCAAAGCAGGCACAGACCAGGTGTGTGGGGGCAATGATGGCACAGACTAGCTGTTGAGGTTGGGGGCCCCGGGGCAATTTGCGCACCAGGGCCCCGTGGTTTCTAGTTAAGCCACTGCCTATATGTTTTGTTACAAGTTCTTCATAAATTGTTGGTGCTTTAGAAATAAAATAATAATAATTTGACCTGCTTTCCATGGCCCAGAATAAAAGATTATACTGACAAGGTCTCTTTTACTTACCTAAAATCATAATGATATTGAAACTTTATTTTTAATATTTATGATAAAGGGGAAAATGATTTGTTGTGTGTGATGATTAGTGGAGCTTAGTGTTGCTCTGTATACTCAGTGAGGAAAGGGGAAATTACCCTACATATCCCTCTCTCCCACATTGCTTACTTATAGTACGAAATTATAAATCACAGATCTCTGCAGCAAATCAAAAGCACGGTGCTATCATAGTTAAAAAAAAAAGTTCATGTTGGAAAAAGTGGTAGAAAAAAAGAAAGATATATAACAATATATATCACTGCTCTCTGTCTGCCATTGGTGCGATGATAGATCGCAGCCCTCAATCTCATCGTGTGCTTGGCTTGGGAGCTCGCCAGTTGACCCCTGTCATTCTAATAATTTACACAGCAGCTGGTAGATAGATAGACACACAAATATATATAGATAGAAAGATTTAGATACATTTAATATAAACCCAAGAGTTTCCTATGGCCCCCAACTCATGACATCCCCTATACTACATTACAATGCTCAAAAAGGTTGACAAATAAATATGTAATACAATTATATATATATATATATTTGTCTAGCAAACTTAAATTGCAATAAAATCACCTGATTAAACAAATGTTACTCATTCTAAATCAATAACCTACATTTCGGATATACTGATTCAATTATTACAAGCACAACGTATTTTAATTGTCCCTGTTCCACTCCTCATTAATAAAACAGAAGACTTTAGTGGTGCCAGTTTGACAGCATGTGCAATAACAGAAACAGATTAAATGATCTGCCCAAAGAATTGACAGATCACATTGTCTGATTGAATTGTTGCAATTCCTGCAGTTGTAAACTCTGATAATTGATCTTGGAAGAAACACAATAATGGACAAAGAACAGCAACATTTCTGTATCTGTCATACTGTGACACAGCGCTGTATTCTATCTTTATTTTATAACATCTGAGATCTATGTGTCAATCAGTGCCATCACTATTATGTTTTCTAATGTCTTTCTTATCTCTGTCCCGTAGGGTGCACATTGGTAAAGAACTACTACAATGTGCAGGTATGTTTAAATATTCTGTGATGAGGACATTTTTTTTTATTAACCCAGATAAATAGATCTAACAGTGAAAGAGTTTACAATTAATCTGAACCCAAGTTTTATAAGAGATCATTCTTTAATATCAAATAGAGATTACTTAATATGATAATTACAATAATATCAATCATGTGCCTTTGAATAGGGTTCTTGCGCTTCATGGGAAAAAAAGAATACTAATGTTACCAAAGACAAGTAGAAAACTCTTAATTAGAGACTACTTTTTTTGAACAAGTTTCATTCCAAAATTCTAATCGGAAAAAATAAAATAAAAATGTTTGTACAGATAACCTATAATTATACAGATAAGATATATTTAATAAAAATACTCAGCGTGTTGTTCATACGGGGACAATTCCCTGTACAATCTATGACATGCGTGTGATCAAATGCATTATTTCAGGGAACATATATTCTAGCATAAGGTGATGCCTCATAGACCTTGTTTTCATTTTAATAGCCTTTCCTTTGGATAGATGACATTAGCGTCTCTGAAACAAGTATATTCTCCGTTATATATTTTTGTGCACAGCATATTGAACTGGAACTGAAAAACAAGGCATCATCTACTCATCACGTTAACAGTGTCCTACAGATGTCAGCATATTGATCTGTGGAGCTTTAGATAAACTATTGTGAAGAGAGAATTAAATGACTGTGAAAAAAGTGTCCTGAATAGGACAGCACTCATTGCTTCAAATCCGTGTTTTTATTTCCTTACGTCTTAAATATCTTTTCTGACGATCTTAACGTTTAATGTTATGTCCAAGAAAATGAATATGAAAATACAGAAGAACCCTACACTTGCTGTCAATTTTTCCCTGGTTCCTGAGCAAGGAACATTCAATATGTGGTCAGTGAAGTGTGAATTGGTTCTGTATTTGACCCAGTGCAACGAAAATCTCACTCAGCATCTGTAGTGATAGGGCAAGAGTAGTAGCGCTTCGTGAATAAATTGAGTTGATTACGATGATGGCATACAGTGTTACATATAATATTGAAACCTACCAAACCCAAAAGCTAATCACACAATTAGTAAATAATTATGACGATAACACAATTAACAACTAAAGCACATCTGGTAACTCATGGAGCGGCACATCAGGACATCGCTTAGCTTAAATTGTATAAAATCAATTAGTACATCCAAGAGACCATGTAATATGTTGAAATCATTTGAATCCTTACTAAAAACCCAGGTCAAAGAATATTGCTTTGAAAGATGTGTTAATCAATCCCTTTAACACTGTTTTGCTACATTATTCTGCAGTCTCAGGTAAATGTTCTATCACTACACTTCTATATGCGTAAAAATTACTTCTAATTCCAACACCACATGCTCGAGAACCTCCAAATGAACTTGTATGAATCCATGTTCTCCTGTTTGCTGGTGTGTGAGTAGAATGATGGCTGGTCTTGTGCTTATTTCTATATACTACATTAGGTATTTGATATATTTCCTATATGTCCACCTATTTTGATATGCATACACTATATGACGTGTACGTTCTTAATGAATAGCGAGATAAGAGCATTTAAAACATAACTCTAACAAACTCCAATTTATCAATACATTCTCACTTACGTGCCTTTATGCTCTTTTGGGTAATTTACCTTTACTTTTTGTTTGTCTGATTTTTTTCTATTATGAGACAACTTTTTATTTTGTTAAAAATAAACCATCTGTGAATGTGTGCCTGTTTTATATATTGAACCAATTTAGCACAAGACATGTTAAGTTTCAAGCAACATACGTCATGCTCAATTTTTTTTTTCCACGAAATTGGAAATGATTCTAGGTACAAGCCCTTAATTGAGACAGTTACCTCAATCCTATCCTAACACCCCCCGAGATTGCTAATGAAATTGATTTGTGGCTTGGATTACAAGGATGGATTACAAGGTCATCATTGCCCCAAACCACCATTGTGCAATATTAGTGGACTGTGATGTATGAGTACATTGTTCAGTTTCTTCTTACTCCCCCGTTGCTTTTATTGAATTATTTATACAATGCTGAGCAGTACGGGTTCAACCTTAAGGCTTCTCTTGTAAAATCTGCAACTAATATTTGCCTTAGTCTCCAAGTTTTTCAATGCTCATGGCAAACAAACAAATGCTAAAAAATGCAACAAAAAAACCACAATAATGACATTGTTATTTGCTTACCATTGCACCTGTGTTTAGGTGGTAGTTGGTACAATTACTTTCTTAACTCTACTGACTGTTTTAGAGGTTGTGCAGGAGACGGACAATAAAACAATATTCGCACATAGAATTGTTTATAATCCTAATTTAGTGTTTATTAACCCATTATACGCATGGCCTTTTTGAGTATATATAAATTCATGGTCTGTGCTGGTAACAATATGTATGTTACCTCTAAATGTGTTACATTTGTTGATCCCTACAGTTTCAATAAAACAATTGAAAAGTTCAAGACTGACTTTAAATGTTAATTAACTAGTGCCAGGTGCCTTGAAAATAAAAAGTACCATGTACCAATACTTATTGCCTTACCTTTACTTTGTAAAACGTATATGATCCGCCTTCTACAGGCTCCACCACAATATTATGATGACCATTCTCCTCTCTAATGCAATTTCTTTATATTAATAGCATGTCAGCAGATACCTAGAGAGTTTATGTCTGTATTTAACGGTTTCGTCTCACCTTTCCTGTAACTAAATATCAAAAGTTGCATTTTGATTTATAAGAAACCAAATATAGCATTTTTCGTCACTGGATTTCAAGGTCATATTTGTACATAAAGTGACCTTAAACTTGTGACTAACCAAAAATAGGTCTAAATTTACATGTGAATAGACACTGTGTTCTACAGTACCAGACATCTCTTTTAGCTAATGAATGGTTTGCCTATTCGTTACACTTTGGCTCAACTCACCATGATTTCTCTTACAGAGAAAAATGTCAGCATTTGATTTTATTATATTGGGTATATCATAAATAACATTTTAAACTGGTCCTCAGCGGAATAATTCCTTACAGATACAATATGTTTTATGGCACCCATAAACACTGACACATGTTCTCATCTTGGCTATTTGATGATGCTACACTATTCAAAATGTATTTTAAAGTTTTACAGTGCAGTTCCAGTGATCATCTTCTGGAGATTAACCAAATGTTCTACACGACTGTTTAATACCACAGTCATCTGTGGTGGGATTTCTGCAGGGAAGCAATTTTTAACAAGGTCTGATTTATTTGTGTGCAGTGCGGGATTTCAGAACAGTAGGATGACTTCTCACTATTATTCTTTAGTGCTGCTTGGCAGCCTTGTTTCAAACAACAGAATAAGTAAAGGACTGTATATCTAGAAAATATTATACCAGCTTCAAAGTCAGAACAACGACAACATTTTATCTGTTCCGATATGCCTGTATACAAACATGGCGTATAGAAGCTTACCACAATAAACAAATATTTTTCTTCTATTCTAGTCTGGCTTATGTATCTTTATGCTATGCTACAGCTATGACATATAGTTTAAAGCATATGGATGTCTGAATCTCATAACTGGTTTCAACATATTCGTTGAGGGCACATCTTTTTTTTCCGTGTGTTATGGTGTGCTAAAACAATGTGTAAATTCATAAATCAAAATCATTTGGGTCTATTTACTAAAAAGTTACTGCTTGAGATTTGGCAGCTAGCCTAAGTTAGAGAAAGTTGCAGGCTAATAATCACGGATTCATTAAACTTAATTCAAGTGCCAAGGTTGCTACATGGTCTGAGAATAATGCCATCTAAATGACATCTAATTTAAAATGGTGAGGCATGCCATTAAATAGTGTTGGCATGTGACAGCCGTGTGGTGTTTCTCAACAGCCATCAACAACAGCACCATATAAAAGTGCAAGTATGTGTTGAGTGAAATCTTCTCAAAGTCATGGCATTTTCATTAAGTGTCACAGAAATACTAATAACAGAATTATTCTAATTGTATGCTTAATAGCACAAGGGGACCATTCCATCTGAATAAGAGACCTCTTGGGAGAAGTCTATGTAAGTTCACATCTTCTATGTTGGCCCAATAAAATATATCAACTTCAATTAAAGACTACAAGAGAACCTTAGATGTATGGTTTGGTCCCTCCTGGGCCATGTCATTGAGGTGTGTTCTTGGTTGGGCCAGTCTCATAAATATTAATAGAATTATTCAACCTTGCTAGACATTCATTTCTAATATAAACATGTATAAAAATGTCCATTTATTGTTATCGGTAGAAATTAAATCTGTGACATATCAGAGTGGAAACATTATAATGATGTTGAAATTTAAATACTGTAGTAAAAAATTATTAAAAGTCAGAGGTAGAAACTGAAAATGAAAAAATATGGGTAATTGGTGTACTTAAATTTATTGCATATAATATATAATATTGAAAGTTAAAATGAAGCAAATTTATATCATTGTATGGAAGGTAAGACAGAAGTAGAAGTGTCACAGGAACCAATCTTAATGGCACTCTGTTATAAGTGACAATATTATATGAGATGCATTTAAAAAAAGGGAATGTCTGATTTTACACAAAATATGGCAAAGGCTGAGCGTCACTCAAAGTAAAGTAGTTATCACATTGATAATGAGGGAATCGGAAATTCCTATAACGTGAAGATGGTAATACATATCTCCCATTCCTTCTTAATTAAACTAAACATTCACAGCGACTAGAAATCTAGGGTTTCTTTTCGAGCGCCTTTGGAAACAAAGGTATTAAGAACTGCTTCGTAATGCTTTGCTAACTAAAGACGTGTAATATAATGGGGGTTCTGCTGAACTAAATGATGTTGTTGCTAGGCACGAAAAGTTCAGGAGAAACCCTATACTGGCATAAGCAGCAGTTTTGAAAAGGGGCAGATGGGCATTGCAGTGATGGCCTTTTCTTCACTTTGCAGTAACAGTAAGAGCTAAGAAGGTGTATCTGTTTTACTACTTAAACTTTCACTGTGTCAGGGTACCACTAGTGTGAGCCATATATTTTCAGGTGCTCACAAACAAGAAGTAAAGAATACGTTGGATCCACACAGGGCCGCTAAGCAAATATGGCTATGCAAAATTTGAAAACAAAGTTAAAGACCTTTTTTGTTCATTCTGCATATCTATGTATCATTGACTTTATTGGTAACTCTAAGTTTAGCAAATGAGTAATTTGGCATATGAACGCTGTCAACTAAAATGATGCAGCTTTCAACTTCTTGCAATAGTAACTATTTGGGGTCAGCCAACAATTATCCATAGTTAATGCAGAAAGACATGAAGACCCAGAGCTAAGCATTTCCAATACACTTGATCTCTTCACCTTTTCATCCTTTAATCTCCTAGCTCTTTCATCCTTGTGACATAATAACATTTATCACTATTCTATTTCACCCAACATCCATTATTTTATTTCTTTGACTTCTGCTTCCTACTTATTCTTTTACCTGCACAGTCTTTATTAACCCATTTCATGTTGCTACCTTCCGTTTTTCGTTCTTTTTTCATATTAATTTCACTTCTGCCACACAAGTCAGGCATATCAATCTCACCTAATACTCTTGCCTCAGCTATCCCTTATTGTGGTTCTCCTGTATTCATGTTTTTCCCAACACTACCCCTTTTCTTTCCTCAATCTCTCGTCCTTATCAATATTTGTGGTTCCCCTGTATTCTTTTTTCATTTCCATCACCCATACCTCCTTTATAATCACCCAATATCTGTTATTTTATTTCTGTGACTTCTGCCCCCTCTTCATTCCTTCACTCAACCAGTCTGTGTTAACTCATTGCCATGTTTCATTCATGTTTTCTTTCAAATTACTCTCATTTATGCTTCATAAACCATGCATATCAATCTAACCTATGGCTCTTACCTCAGCCATCCCTTATAGTGATTCTCCTGTATTCATGTTTACCTTTTTTAATACTACTACTTTTTCAATATTCATACCCCCTTCAATACTTATTTACATATCATTTATTTTGACCCAATTTCTCCAACAATATTTAATGGGGAGGTTGCAATATTGAAATCATAACCAATTGAATTAAATGAACTGAATTAAGGCCAATGTGAATTATACTTTATACACTGTATACTTTATTTTTTAATTTGCGCTTTTGAACAATAGTGATCCATTGTGAAGAACGTAGATTTTACATGTAACAGTCTTAGTTCAAAAGAATATACTTCACTCAAAGGTCAAAGAGTGAGGGGTATGTGTGAATTTACTCTGGAATTGCATTCTTATAACGACAGAGCAAAGGTATGGATTTCTTGGAAATGGACCAGACCCTTTGCATGGAATCTGTCAATTACCATGGTAACTTCATCGTCTGCAGCATCCCATTTGGGATTCATTAACTTAATAGATGCATTGGGATGAAGGCCAGTGCGAGAGAGCTTTTTTGAGAGGGGGAATAGAGAAGCCTAGTACCTGAATGCTTTGCTGAGCATTTCTTCATAGACAAAATACATTCCTTCCAACAGATATTACAAGCTAGTAATACATTTAAAGTACAAAATGTGACACTTTTATTTGATATAGCCCTGAACTACATGATATTGCCATATGATTAAAGACACACCACTTAAAAAATCATTTTAGATTTGCTTCCAGGCATGATTCCTACATAGTGATAATTTTTTTGTACTCATGTCTGAACAGAACATCAAAAACTAAAGATGGGCATTTCAACTATGAACCAAATTATTTTAAATACTAAATATGAAGATATTATTTAAAGAATATAAACACATAACAATAATATCAATCAGCTAAATCACAAATAAACACTGAAGACAACACATGCTTGTTTCTTCAGGGATCAGGAAAGCAATTGATGTTTGCTTTACTTATGCCTCTTTCCCAGGCAAGAGTTGGCAAAATTCCACCCTGGGGGAAAGGCCAGTAATATAATGATGCAAAATTCAATTGGAAGGCAACATGTTCGATTCATACTATCTAGTCATTTGCAAAATGCATTTTCCAAAACACTGAAAGAAGCAGAACAAAAAGGATGTGTAAGTTCCTCTATAGACTCCTGGGTAGCTATGTAAATAGCTTTGTCTACTGGCACGGGTGCCACTGGGAAGGTAAAAGGCTAGATGTTTCTCAGAAAACATAAAAAGAGGAGGAGTGCTGTAATATTTTATCAAAAATATAAATCCATTGTTATCTACTCTTGGTTTATAGAAAGACAGCGTGGATGTTGTTAATGTTGTAAATGACTATTGTGGCTGAAAACAATTTTAATGGAATATCTTTATATGTCCAATGGCACATTAATCCAAGATTAGGTTTAAAAGGCAAATTCATCATAAAAAAACTTTCGTAATTATGTTACAGCTAGAAATGTCCTTGTTTTCAATGAAAACAGCTAAATGACCCCAAACTTTTGAACGGTGGTATATATCATCCTTTTGATTTGTTCCACTATTATTTAACATAACCATAAAAACATAATACGGTACATACCTATTTAGGCATTAAAAATTAAAAATAATGAAAAGTGTGCAGATTATTGATTTTAATCCACATCCTCAGTGTTTTGTTTTCATTCATGCACACAAAGTTTAATATAACATTATGTAGGTCATTTTGTTACTTATTGTAGTTGTCATCCGATAAACAATGAACGTCAAACATGTTCCTATAAGATATTGAGCAGTCCCATAAGAGCATTAAAACAGTCACAATTTGAGGTCAATAGCTTATTAGTTAATTCTTATCCTTATGCCATAAATCCATTAAAAAGAATTGAACTGTCAGTGTTTACATCAAGCTTCCTAAATTCAAGCTAACTGATGAACTCCAAAGAAGCCTAATCAGCTTTATATTTGTCCTTTATAAAGGGCTTTCTCTAGCATGAAATCCAAGTATAGAGAATTATTTTATACTGCGTAGAAGCTAAAGGGGGTTACTTATCAAGCATGGAATTAACAATTCAAACATACTGTTTCAAGCACATCATATCAGCATCATCCAGTTGTTTTGACAGGGAATGCTTTTTACCTTTTCTTTAATGAATTTTAAAATTCAGCTTACTGAATGCACAATGAGTGAATTTTAATCACCAGCACATACTAATGTAGATAGACTGATAGACAGAGGCATAATTTTCCTGTTCTCAAATCCTTTCCTCTCTTCTATCCTTACAAAGGTTTCGACTAAACAGGTGAAAAAGGGAGACATAGCTTCATTAATGCAAACTCAGTGAAGAAAATATTAAGACCCCCAGGTACTAGGGATATACATATATTGTGAGCTTAAAAAAATAATATATATATACTGTACTTGGCAGGATCTCTTGGGGCTCTCCCCAAGTGAAATAGGGAGTCCAGATAAGGATATCATTAGCCCCTGCTGGTGAGGCCCATGATGGCCAAAATGACTTTCTAGCATGGTGCTACTCTGCCTTTTAGCTGGTCTTAAAGTTGAAAGCAGGAAAGCATTTAGTGTCCACATGGAACCAACAGGTTAGGTCCATCTGGGTGCTTGTTGCTTCTGTTGTTCTGTGCATTTGGGTTAGAGGGATCACTGTCGATACACAAGACCCTTTCTTTGTGCTTTTTTTTTTTACTTCTCCTACACTGGTCCAGACATTGTTGATGTCCAAAACAGGAAACTCTCTGGGATGGCACTGGCAAACTGTGTGGGAGAGGAGTTTTTACACGCCCTACTCCCTGCTCTTTTGTCCTTAAACAGCGGAGTGTCCCATGACATCAGTGAGAATGCCTGCAAAGTTAGCAGGAATGCCTGCGAAGTCAATGGGACAGCCCACCAATGTCAGCCAAACCACCCACTGAAGTCAGTGGGAGGTTTGCCCACCGACGTCAGCAGGACTTCCCGGAAGGGAAGTTTAGTGTTGCCATCTAACTGATCCAGGATACCATGTTTAACACATACATGTTGTACAAAAATTCAGAACGGGAATGAACTACACATTCTTAAAGTTCCAGTTAAAATTCTTAGAGACATCCTCTTTAAGGAGTCAAATGTTCAAGATAAATATTACCGGCAGGCATTTTCTTTGCTTAACCCCCCTCCCCCACTCACTGTTGCCAAAGGAAAGGCTCTGTCATATATATGAAAACCCCCTGGGACTGAAGTAGGGCATACTATTAAGGTGCTGTCTGTTCATCCTGAATTAGTCCCATGCCTGTTTGTACTCATAGCCATTTCCCCTACTTGCTTACCTAAACAAGTTAAGTAGCAGTAAACATATAAGCATATTTTAAACCAATTAACTCTGTAGTTGTAATTTTAAGCTAAACAAGATCAAGATCTTCATATTCCTAAGTGAACTGCTAATCAGACTCCTGGGGAAAAATATAGAATGTTCATTACATTTTAACGGAACCCTATTATACTTTCTTGATATACTTTCTTGATTGATAAGGTATGTTTTGTGCTGAGGACAACATTTTTTTTCACTGCTTTAGCAGTTTTGTCAATTAACCATGTATAGATATAAAACATGTGTAATGATAAAGATAAAGATGATAAAGATATAAAAAATGTATATTTTCTAAATATCAAGAGGTGAGCAAGCTGGCCATGGTGCCAGACAAGATGTGCACAGAGTGAGCCAGACCATGACTTGGCCGGCTGACTTCATGATCAGAGGTAGACTTGCCCTGTGGATACCAAGGTACCCAAACTCAGATGAAGAGGAGACATTTTTAGTTGGGCTGAGCTAGGGTCAAGCCCATACCGTCTCAGCCTATCTGTGTAAATAATGTTAGTGTATTCATATACAGTTTTAAACAGCCCACAGAAAAACAAAAAAGTAGAGAGTGCATAATGACCAGCATTGCCATGTTAGTCAATTAAGGAACTTTTGCTTGAAAGGCCTAGCTATACCTTAGGTCACCATCATATCTAAGAAACATCTTAAAAAATACTACGAAATAAAGCAATTAGCTATTTTTTTCTATTAACAAGGTATACATTAGATATATTTATTATTATTATTATTATTATTATTTATATTGATTACTTGTTTTTCTCCAATATATGTATATACTGTATAAAGGAATACTTCACTACTTGGAAGTGATTAATTGATGGATGTGATCATGATGATGACGCTAAAATATAAAAAATAAAATAAATGCAATAAGTAGTGTAAGTAGTGATAATAAAATCACAAACACTTGTGTTGCATTATAGATTTAACACAAAGAGCACATCAAAGAGAATTTACACACTAAAACTGGGCTATGCATAATTGTATAACGCATGCGGTGACACCTGTCGCCAAACCTTTTTGAAGTATATAGTTGCAATTTTCTCATATGCTTATAGGAATATAATCAGCAGCCAAAGGCACCGCTGGCAGCTATTTTATTTTACTAACATGTTTGCTTATTAGTGGCTGGAGTGTTACATTTCTGAAGTTAGAAATAAAAAAACATATATCCTGCTGCCTATTAAATGTACAATTCAGGAGCTAGACGATATTAGACGTACCTTTGCAGGGTTGTTAAAAGACCTGCCTTTGATGAGATTGATCATACAACATATATGGCTGCAAATTAATTCATAAAAGATATTCGCTTAAAAGGCATTTAATCCTCCCACTATC
This sequence comes from Spea multiplicata, assembly GCA_009364415.1. Lineage (NCBI taxonomy): Eukaryota > Metazoa > Chordata > Amphibia > Anura > Pelobatidae > Spea > Spea multiplicata. Next base: position 67,296 of record VKOC01001065.1, on the reverse strand, counting down.
CCCCTTTATAGGTTATTGTCCCTTCAACCATACAGTGACAATATTCACCCTTTTATCTAGGGAAGCCTATGGAAAATGTATGTCGTAGTGCTGCATCAAACTTCTCGCTACCCTGCATGACACTATTAGAAAGAATCTATTCTCTGGAGCCATCTGGTCACCCTGTGTTAATGCCATGTTTTCTGCACAGAGAAATCAATTTTAAACGCATTTAGAAATAGAATGCTGAACCGTGGGCTTCATATGCCAATGTCATTCTAGATTGTCCAAGAAATTCTTAGTGTTTTCTTCAACAACACTCTTCTGCTTGATTACATTACGGGTGTCTAACACCAATCTTTGAGTTTCCAAAATACATAGATCATTGGTCAGTGATAAATGGTATTTAATTTACACCATTTATACCACTGATCTTAAAAAAAGAATCAGTCACACTAATAACTACAAGTTCCCATGTATTACTTGAGTTGCATACAGGGTTTTAATACTATGGTCCAAAAGGACCCCAAAAGTTTAAAACCTAATGTATGATATAATTGTCTAATTTAAATTGAGTTTATGTGTATTTAGAAAGTCATATACCGGTAATAAACGTTAGTTTTTATATTGTGGTTTTACATTTAGGGGTGGTATGTTTAGCAAACACCAGTGGTGTGTTCTCACTTAGGCTGGCTATGCCTAGGGCATCAGGTCTAGAAGGGTGCCAGCCCCTCTGCCATAAGGACAATCAGGCCCCCTCCAGCACCACTGCTCAATTAGCCTATTAAAAAAGACAACACTGATCTCTCCTACCAGCGTATTAACTCTATGGAGGGATCTTCCCCAGAGTTTCCTATTAGGCTGGTGCCATAATATTTAGTCATATCCTTACTCCCAGCAGTAAGGACAGTGGCATGGAGCGGGAGGCTGTTGGGGCTGCTCTGGTTTAGGCCTTTAGTGGAAACATCTAATATTGATGTGCTAAATTGTAAAAGGTGCTTGCAGAACCTAGAGATCACCAACCAACTGAACAAATTCAAAATGCATCTAACTTGATTGGTTGCAACTTTGGTTGGTTTATGTTTTCTAGCATAACAATATAAAAATGTTAAAAATGTTTACCCTTCATCCTAATAATGATACCTCAACATATCTTCATAACAGAACTAGGTCATCTGGGGTGTGGATTCAGTGAGAGTTTGCCTACTCAGCAAATGCATGTAACCCAGTTAGCACAGCTTATATTATTCTCATATTTACTGACTTTTAGCCATCCAATTCTAATAAGGTCTATATTTTTGTAAAATCTTGGATAGAAAGACCCCAAAATCTAAACAGCCCAACACGATAATGGAAGGTCGAAAAGTTGAGAGAGAATCAAGACTCAAGGACCCCAGAGGAACTTAGGTATGTTTTCCAAGACTTTGGTTCTCCTAACACTAGCTTGCTACACACAGAAACACTAGGTACCCTACTAGTATTTATTTATTTTGTTTTGTTTTTTATTGAAGGTTCTTTTTAGATATTCTGGATATGCTCCAAAGAAAGTATCAGTCATGCATTTGTTAGTTAAATAAAATCCATTATCTGTAGCCTTTTAGAACTGGGCACATTTTTCACATCATAGGAAATTTATTGGCACTGAATGAGAGAACTTAGTTTTAATCAGATGATTAAACATTTTTATGTAATGTTGGCCTCCAATAATAATAATGCATTCATATATAGAACGTAGACAAAATTGAATTTGGCAAAAAGGTTACTCAATGAATTTCGGATTACATATTTTTGCGACTTTGCAATAAAAACTAGTGGGCTATTTAAGGCCAGGTGCATAATTACATTAAATATGTATGCCACTGGACCATTTTGCTATATGCTAAGACATACATAATAATTTAATAAAGGACCATTCCACAGCACTACTTGTGTAAAAAGAAAAGGAGATCAGTGTTTAATTAATAGACCTCTATGGAAAAATGTTTACCTAATACCCTCTGTGACAGTCATGTAGGATTGGTGGTGGAAGGGAGGTATGTTTCGCCTAGATTCCTTTCCTATGTGAAGTAACACCTGAGTCTTCTTAAGTGAATGAGAGGGTGGATATAAAAGGGAAGCCAGGAGGGCAGGTAGCTCTCTGGCTGAGGACACAGAGAGCCTGACTGTGGGAGAGACGTGTGAGTAAAGGTTGCTGGACATATTATGTTAAGTTGGCAGAGAGAAGCTCTCCAGCTGGTAGTGAGGGACATCCGTTATATAGTAAGTGCCGGAAAAGGCAAGGTATTTCTTTTCTGTGTTATATTTCTTTTGTCCTTGCAACCTTTCTAATAAACCTGACCCTGTGTCAGATTGCAGGAACTGCTGTTTGCCCGGTTTGAATGAAGACAGCGCTTGTCCCTTGACCTCAGCGAGGGGCGATCCCAGACCTACCTCACACCTCAAAGAGATGATTGTAGCCAAATGCTTGTGCTTGGGCACAATGACACCCCCACATTTTGTTGTAGGAGTGGATCATGGTCAGCGTGCTTTTGGTCTTGGGTGATCACATATAACTTTCACTCTAAGGCTCAATCAGGCCGATCAAGAGGAGATCTAAAGTGTGGTCAGATGGGCCAAAGACTCACAAATGTCATAAAACATGTCTGAAAACGAGCCAGTAACTGGAGACACAGGAGACTACGAGGCACTGGGACACCACTGCAGGGCACAGAACATCTAAATAGTGAACATGTCTCCATACCTCCTGTCAGATAGAGCCGGATCTAAACATGGCATCTTTTACAAAAGGGCATGTGTGGTGCATCCACCTGCATACAAACTTTGTACGCAACTGCTTCAGACTCCATCTGTGTGCATGAAGACTAATGACAGTCGCGCATGCCACACCATTTTCACATCATGTAATCGTGGATTAAGGATTCAGCCACTAGTGTTATTTCAGACAACAAGAGAAGCATTTTAAGAGCCTAGCTTTAGAACGCAAACATTTGTGACCAAAGGCAAGTTTTTAATCAGATTCCTAAATGAAAAAGCATCCAGTGCAGATATTAAATAGTAGACTAGACATGTATCTTGTGACAAGAGCCGACTGTAACATTGAGCGTCATCTAAAAGTAATTTGGTCATACGTTCTTGTTGGAGTGAATTTTTAAATCCACATCTGTCAAATAGGATGTGTTGAATGTAATCTACTGTATGGTTAATATCCCAGTAGAAGATCCCTAGGCTTAAAGAGAGGTGGCATTTATAATTGGAAAAAAAGCAACTGTAATACAAGAGCTGTCCACTAAATGTATATCTTCATGCACATCTTTATGATGAAAAATATTCTGCCAGCAGCAGAATAATCCTAGTTTAAATTTGGAATTTGGTAGGTATATTGAACTAGTGTTTAGCTTGCGTAATACATCTTACTTATCTGCAGATCAATAATGTCTGCCACATCGGCAAAACCAGCAATGGACCGAAATGAACCAATTCAAATGCAAAACACCTCCAACAGCAATTCATAGACAAAGTATTCAATAGATGGCAAGCCCCATCGACAGCGTATTTCACTACAGGGGAATCTGAGTCCCTCAACAATATCATTGCATTGTACCATTGATGTATTAGTGGATGAGCCACTGATACCCTCAAACTCAGCAGTACTAGGAACGCTTGTTGGAGTTGGGAATGCCTCACTTACAATCTTGAGTGTCTGATGGAACAACTGTAAACCACTCTGGCCCTTTCCTTAATCAGACATGTTTATTAAAGATGCACCCCACAGGGTACTATTTAAATAAAGTCCTTAATGCAGATTTATAACTTTTCCACTAAATAAACCTATGTAATTGTGTTAACAATAACCGATATACATGTATTAGAAATTATTTTGTATAGCATGGGAGCAGCCAACGTAACCTCGTGTTCTTTGGATCTGTGCGATTATTGCTCTCCATTATGCTTCTCTCCTCTGTTCTTAATTTGCTGATTGATGTTGGTTCAGAAAGCCTTTGCAAGGGCTTTGGTGAAGAGATGAGAGAGAAATTATGGACGGGGAATTGGTTAAATACTGTTAGTTCTCAGTTTCTATGAGCTGACTTAATACCTTCAAAAAATTATATTACAAAGTACTGAGCTTTTCAATAAATTAACATAGTTTACAAAATAAACCCCCGGGATACGCTAACCTGCACTATACAGGGATACTCACGATTAACAAAAAGTCATAGGAACTCAATAACTTTGTGTTTATGTTCAAGAAAAACTCATTTTATTTTTAATGCTCATTTCAATTACTGTATGTTTGCGCCTTTAAAATGGATGAGATTGAGTATATACGAGTCTTTTTATCAAAAATCTTAAAGGAAAACATGAAGTGCATTCGAAATACATTGATCAATCCTGAAACGGTTAACCTCTAGGGCATGCTTTTCTTTATACTAATTTTTCCAGTTTTACGTATGTTCTGGATATGAGCCATAAACTTTGTGTTTACATATAAAATACAAAAATAAATTGAGAGGATAAGTTATAAGAGCCTTTATTGTGCAATTCATAGATATAAGAGACTCATAAAAGGTGTAGTGCATGGCTGCAGAAGGAACTCCCTGCCTAGATGGTGGACTTTTGAAAAGCCTCGTTGGTTTGAGGGAACATCTGGCCATCAGAAACAAGATTGACTTCAGATTTCTCAAGGAAACAAGGGTTCTAGAAGAAAGCATTTGATTTTATTGACCAATCTAAGACAGCTAGCACATTGTTTTAGTGAAAATCAATATGTGAGATTTCAGAAAGGATCCTCACTGCCGGCTGCGGCTGTATTTTTTTTCTCTTGCACCATTTTGTTGTTTTTTTTGTGGCAATGCAGTAAAATGGTGGATGCAGTAAATGGTCTGATAGTATCAAGGACTGTTCAACAAGAAAATAAGATTCCTTTTATGCTTGAATTCCAGTTTATTCGTCCCTATTCTCTGCACAAGCCAATTAAACCCCTATCTGGAAGAAAATCAGTAGAATTGTACACAAAATGATACTGTTGCTGCTTTTTCATTCATACTAGCAAATAAAATATTCTTGAGAACCTTTTTTTGCAGTATTTATACTTTTTCTCTGAATTTTATCTGTGGTCAAAATTAGTATTTTAAAAAGCAATAGCCATTTATAATTGTGAATTGACTTTGGGGTTTTTACGCATTATGTGGAAGAGGTATGTCGCTGAAATGCATGGCAATTTGGAAGGTAATGTTGTTATGTGCAACAGATTGTGTGTAATTGTAAAAAAAATAATAATCTTAATAGAACAGCGAGAGAAAAATATAATATTCTGATGATAGGTCGGAATAAGCAGTGTCAAAGAATATACACATACAAAAATATTTTAACAGTACAAAAGTAGTATATTCAATTACATTATTTGACAATGTAGGCACTTACATATGAAACAGCATAACAAATATCATATCAATCCTGTTTTCTCTATTAAAGAAAAAATAAATTGAAAATAAATATATATACATATATATATACATTCATACACACACAGTATATGGTATAGTGTCAAAGTGCAACCGACTTCTGATACACACTTGTGACCTTAGTTGACAGCAGGTGCTTCATTGTTAAGGTTGCACTGTTCAATCATCTACTAACCTGTTCCAGCTACCATGTTCCTTAAAACATCTCATTTCTACATGCGGCTGACCACCACTTATTTTTAAGTGATTCTGTTCATTTTGATGGAGGTATAAACTTGATTAACTAATTGATTCCCTTCTGTCAGTTAATACACTACACATACTGCAGGGTAGCACTATAGGTGGCAGTCAGCGGCACGGAAATATTTGATGTGCCGAGAAAAAATGCCCAATATGCATCCCTAACAGGTGCATCCACCTTAACATCTTTCTTCGTTTTCCTCAGTTCTAGTCCCCTTTTCCTTTCTCTAAAAATGCCTTCTCATCTACTCTGTCCATCTTAGATCAATAATTGAGTAATTAGAAAGAACACACAAACTTATCATGCAGATGACCCACTACGCCTTTTACCCTGCCATAAAGATGCCACTAGTCACCCATGAATTCTAAATGCAGCTCTCTTCTAGTTCCTGCAGTTTTAGATACTCAAAGACTGGCCTATAGTCCATAGACGTGCCAGGTAACTACCCTGTAAATGTTCCAAGCCTTCCCTTATAGATATCATTGTTTTTGTAATTGTGTTTTTGTGTATGCTTCTTGCCATAAGCCAAACGGGAGTCAGTAGTTGATGGCAATTCTTTTTATTGGGCTCTTGAGACCTCTGAGGTTTCTTCTTCAGCTGGAGAGGAGAACTATGTCGGCCCGATAAAAGGTATCTCCATTTTCTCTTGGGCCAGATAACATACAGGGTGAAAACCCTTGCTTATATTAAACGTTTCTACCTCAAATAATTGCAGCAATACAGGTAATACAAAATATAAACTCAGCCCACTAAGAGAAGGGATGGAAGAAACGTAATGTCCCGGTGATAGGGTACAGTTTTGAATATTTTCATATAGAAAAAATATTGTTGAATGCACATGAACCATTTTCACGTGTACATAGGACACTGCGATGATGTAAGTGCGTCCGACGGCCGGTTATCACAGGCTGAACGTTACATTTTTATGTTCAGGTAACCAGCGTCCAGACATATCCCGCTGGTGGCCGCACAGTGCAATGTGGCATTGTTGGCTAGCAGGTGGCCAGTCTGGGCCTGCATAAGACCAACGACTGGGCAGGGAGGGAGCGTTTAAGTGAACTCCAATTCCTGTTATAGCTTAGCTTTGCGTCAGACTCGCCTCATTGTTGCCTAGCAGGGCATTGTCATGCATCACACTAATTACATAGTTAACACTTAAATCTAAGAGCTACAAATTGCCTGAAAAACCTTTGCAAAGGGATAAAGCACCTGCAATGCTGCTACGTTTTTTTATCTATAAAAACGCAACCGAATATATCAGAACAGAAGAAAGAACAACAGAAGAAAAACATATTTGCTGGGGTATATTCCCCTTCTTGATAAAATGAGGCTGCGGTCATAAAAGGGAAAAAGTGAAAATGTATCAATGAAACTGTATAAACGGCTACTTCTTTATTAAAGGAACACGAGCTTGTGTTAGCGGCCCCAGAAGCGGAAAAAAATGTGTTAATGCAAATCTCAAACAATGTACCTGGAGGACATAATGCCAACACAGTGAAGAAGTTGGATGAAAATTGGCTTAATGAAAAATATCTTCTCACCTAAAGAATGATCAGTCTATGGTCTATGCCTCCGGAGGGAGTTCTTACTTGGTACTGCAAATTTAGTAATGAAATTGAAGCTGAAATTGGATATATTCCTTCAGGAAAGTCATATGTGCAGTATTAGGAATCATTTTTTTTTATGTTATGGATTTTTCAGAGCAAGTAAATAATTCATGTATTGGGTACAGATGTGGGGTTATTGGAATCACTCATGTACAGCATAATGGTCTAATGGTTATGTTTAATGGCTCACTGGTTGATGTGTAAATATCATTCCTTTACAAAGAGAAGATAAATAGCTCTGGAGTCCAGTGAATTCACAGCCTAATTTCCATTAAATACACATCAATGCGATATACCCAAGATCTAATAGCAGATGGTTTAAATTTGTATTTCCAATTAAAACGCAGAATAAAAAGTTAAATAATTAAGCAGCAAATGTTAGTATACTTTGTGGTTTTGAGGTTTAATATTATCATTAAATTGAGTTTAAACTCATTAGACCGGGGACGAGATACACTTTCGATGTTCTGCGTGAAATCATATTGGAGTGCTCAGGCCATGGCAATAAGGTAAACAAAAAGTTATTTGCTTGTAAAGAAAACATGTTTTATGGCTGTATATGGTATAGTATATATATTTTGAATGAATGATTGTAGATCAGAATTTTATTGCAGACATCACATGAAGGCTTCATTCTATCACATGTCAAATAGTCATCCGGGGTTCAACACCAAGTTCTCCCATAGGCTACTCCTAGATAAAAAGCCTATAGTATATTTTCCACTGATGACAAATCCCAGTGTTTCCAATGTCAACTAGCAAGTACATGTAAAAAAAAAAACAGTTATTTTTCAATAAAGAATATATATTTCTGATAAAAGGCATAAAAGTCCATCAGTGTTAATAAATTAATTTATGAGCCTTGTAGGCTAGTGTTCCTGGGTGATCAGCAGGCATTAAGAGAAACCCATTAACCCCATAGGGTCAATTGGAACTTGAAGTAAAAATAAAGATTTCATTTAACTTTAAATAACAAGATGATTTCAGCGTGCAAAGGTGTAGATGACTATAAAGCATAACATGAATAGACATGTTGAGGATCCAACCTTTAGCACACCAGCGCATTTTGAAACATCTAATAAAATTATTTAGTAAGATTGTGTATTATTATTATTATTATTGATTTATTCAGTACAATCCTATTACACAGCTCAGTAAACAGGAGGTAACAAGTGGTTCATTACCTAACAATCTGGATTTAGAGAAACATAAGGCGAGGAGGACCTTGCTTAACAAAATTCAAATCTTGGTAAAGTGTATTACCATGTTTGAGGCCAGTGCCCACTTTATTATTTCAACTTTTTAAATGATGTTGGAAGTATTGAGATATAGTTAGAAATACTTCTTTAGGTAATTCTAAAGATACAATCTAAACATTTGAGTAAGACTGTGTTCCTAAAATCATATTAAAAAAAATTAGTAATAGAAGATTTATTTTAGAGAAAATGGGAAATAAATGAGGTTCAGGTAGACCCTTTTCCATTTCCAGTATCCTCAGTGAGCAATAAATCCCTAAGTGTATTTTTAAAGTCTATGTCCCTGCTGTTTTAAAGCTTTTTGTCTTTTTTATCAATTGGAGAGACTATGTGGCTGTCTCATCTGAAGAACATATGCCTAAAAGTTCATCTTAGGACACGATTAAAGACACACAACATTTTTACCTATGTATTAAAGATTACACACTTTATAAACTTCACAATAGATATATTTAAATCAAGTACACGCATCTCCTACAAAAGGAATCTGATTTATTGTTAACCGCAGTTTCCTTTTTTACTGCATCAGACACAATGCCGTTTGCTGTATATTGGGGTTGAGGCACAAATTAAATGTAGACAGGTTGGAACGAGCTGCTAGAAACTCTGATATTACGTTGAACTGTCTGACTGATTGCTACTTTTCTGCGATCAGAATGACCTGTTTTCTCCAACACAACATTTACTTGTGTCAAGGATGAAATGACTGTGAACTGAACTCATCAAACCTGTGATATCAACGAAAGTGAGGATATATCACTCAATCCCTTCATTTCTATAATAGTACACATTAACTTTTTTTATAAGAAATTTGCAGCCAACAAGACTCTACAAAAAGTGCATTTTTTTCTTCTTAAATTTGAAAAAAAGGTGTTTTGGGAGCATATAATACTAAGTTGTTCCATCTCACGGAAAAAATACATAAACCATATATTCCTTTTTATGAAAAAATACATGTGTAACTAGATTCAATTGGGGATATTTGCCCAATGTTTCCATCAAAGTACAATCAATGTTGTTAGCAATGTTTACTTGGCAATCAATACAACAAAGTTTTTTTGGACAAGTCTAGAAATAGAATAAACCTTTTAAGACCTTTGGATGTAATTTCAGCTATTTCATGAAAACTGTTTGTCAACTATTTGTTCTATGAATAGGTGACTCAGAGCATCTAAACAATACTAACACCAAGGGTCATGTAAACATCATGGCAGAAATAGATATATCCCTATGATTGGTAACAAAAATAAATACATTTTCACTGGGGAAAAAAAAACCATTTACCTGCTTATTGAAATACAATGTAATTGTGGTAATCATATCAATCATATTTTTTATTAAATATATACTTTTAACATTTTCTTCTTTAATAAATGCTCCTACTATCAGATAGGCTTCAATTCCAGAAGCAAAATTTGGTGTTCAGGGGCTAAAAATATGTATGGCATATTAATATTATGCTTGTATTCTGGGTCCTGATGTAGAGGGTCCTGCGCAGTCTTGAAAAATATAGTTGCAACTATCAGAACTGGAGCTTAAGTACTACAAAACACTACTATGTGTTTTATATAAGAAACTATATAATTTTATGTAAACTACTGAAAACTGAAATCAAACATAACGATGACCTTGTCATGTCCAGAAAAATACTCTAGCGATCTATCCATTTTATCTTTTAATTTGAATTTTCAATTGTATACTTCTAAAACTAAATGCAACATTAGAGACACCATTCCTAGTAATGTTTTATGTTCAGGCTGTACCAAGATATAATTGTTTGACCAAGAACATTTCTGCCGGACAGTTGTCATGATATCACTTAGGTTGCTGTACAGAAAGTGAAAAAAAAAACCCTAAACTTTAGAGGAAATAATTAAATCAAACCTTCTAAGGTAAATTTGCTTATTATACTTGTGTAATTAATGTATTGTTTAAGTGATACAGAACCTTTGAATGCCTATAGTTGATGACTATGATTAACCCGTCTATGACAATCCAGCCATGTGGTCCATGTTGTGCTGTTCTTATAAAAGAAAATGTATGAGGTCATCCAATTTAGTTCTTAGTTCTGCCATTGTTCTCAGATGCCCCATGCATACTAACGCCTTGTGTATGTTAGCACGTGTTTCACTGTCTTACTTACAGGGAAAAACACAGATGTTCTTCAACTCCAGCCCTTCTCTACAATGAACCAGGTTGCCAGTGTTTGTGACCTAGTGACAAAATAACCACTGGTATTCCCCGTGCAAGATACCAAAGGAGACATGAAGAGTTTCTAACTATGCAACAAAAGACCACAACATAAATAGGCAGTGAAAACCCTGCATTGCTTAATCCTGTGGAACCAGTATTCATTTGAGTGTTGTAAAAGAATAGCGTAAAGAAAAAAAAATACCCTGGGAATAACGCAATACAGGTTAATATAATAGGAAGAGCCAGGAAAGGGTGCCTTGTTTGTTTTTTTTCTAAAGATCCATTAATGAAGAGACAGATCCCCAGTGAAAATAAAAGATAGCTCAGACAGCATCATCTAAACCTGCCCTGCAGTCTTGAGACAACTTGCCAAGTCTGTGGGGATGAAAGAATCCATTCTTGTACAGCCACTTCTTATCCGCTCGCTAATCTGCCTATCCTCACAACGTTAATGAACAAAATAGGATTTTCAGTGATTGTTTGTTTGCAATATTCCACGTCAAATAACCCCGAAGGTTGCATTGGCTTTCTGTAGCATTTTGTTTAGATGTCTGGAACACAAGAGCGTTATTCAAGAGCATAGCTGATTGTAAAGGTGTACAACAGCAATTTTTGCAATGACAGCGCAGAGAGAGGATATGAGATCTGTGTGCTAATGAGCTGACACTGCAGAGGAGATGTAGTGGAATGCACTACAACAGCACAGCAAAAAAGGGAAAGTCATTCAATACAATTGGATCCAAAGAACGTAACCCATAAACTATCATCATCATCACATTCCTATTATACACTTAGGAAAGTCAGTAGTTCATGTCTGCGTCCAATGCTTTCCTGAATACACTGCAATGGGAAACTGCAGTGAACAGCATGTGCTGATATATACTGTGTGTATATATATATATATATATGCAGACATATAAATCTCTATAGTAAACTACAAAAATCAATTATCATAATGTCTTTAATGGTAACGAGTTCCTTAAATCTTTTATAAAACACGGTTTAACCCTTGCAAGTGTTTTCCTATATATTGGTCTCTATATATAAATAGTTTTAGGTTTAATATGAGGACGATCCCTTTTGAGTGTTGCGTGACCCGCTGGGCACCTTAGATGCTGTGCACCTGCCTTAGCGTAGCCCTGCCCCTAACATATACAATTTCAGTCTTATTAATGGCATTGGGGTTGGTGTAACATGACCAGCTATAGGCTCTTGCAGAAAAGGGGCTGTTAATTTACACATTTATTGTTGGTAACTGCTTAAATAGCCATGGAATTTTAACGAAAATGCGTTACAACAGAAGCACAAAGTAAAAAACAGCAATAGTATTTATGATGGTAAAATCCGTTTTTGTAGCGTAGACATGCATTAGAACACAGGTGGCAGAGGAGAGAACACTCTCTGTTCTGTGTTAGCTGAGAACTCTCAGGCATATCCCTATACCTGATGTTAACTTCTACCTATATTAAACATATGTTAAAGATCTGAAGATTTTGAAATGATCTGAGCAGTATCAAAGTATAGTTTGTTCTACTAACTTATCCTTTTTTAAAAGCCAAACCATAGGGCTTCTTTGCAGTTCTAATGTCACGCTTGTTCTCTGTTATCTTCAATGCCCTCTCAACCATTTTCATCTAGGACCTGCTTGTAGATGACAGAAGCTGTCAGACTCTGTGTCTTGCATACTGTCACAGCGCTGTGCTACCAGTTGCCTGTGTGTTTGTGCCTTTTTTGTGTTTTTTCTTCTTTGTATTTAACCTGTCCCCCTTTGTTCCTCTGTCTCCTATCTTCTACTTGTCTGATGTTAAGTACTGTAGGGCGGTGGCAAAGCTACATCTTATTACCAACAACCAAACCTTCAAATATTTGCATGAGTGTCAGGTTCCACAGCTAGTCTGTATGTTTTGTTTGTATTCTTCTTTTGTTTTGTCCTTGCCCGAATCCCTGTATTTTCTTTTTACAATGCTTGCTTGCCACCGGGATCCACCTGCACACCTGTACCATCAGACCAGGCCTAAACATGGATCCTACAGGTATGGCTTACAGTTATCATTGCCTCTGTACTCGATACCTTCCACTATTCTGTACCCCTCTGCATCCCGGTCTCCCTCTCATGACACAGCTTGTAAGAGAAACTTTTCCATTCTGTAATTAACTCAAAACTGTGATCAAATATGGGAGGAACTGAATAATTCTAATGCAACGGTAAGAAGACAATGTCCCCACATACCATCCAGTGCTAAAAAGGCTATACAGTATTCATCCAAACACAGCATACCACAAGGGACATGAAAAGTGGTTCAGATATCTATGATTAGGCACAGGCACTGTGGTAGGCTCTTTTCTTTATAGTTTTGTCACTTGAGGTATCCTTTATTTTATAAAGTGTAATGATGGTTGAATACATTTCTTTGGAGGTTATTTTATGGCCCAATGGCGTCTTCTTTCTGGATTGCTGGCTTCCACTTCTGCCTTCTGCATATTAAACCAAACTAAGGGTTACGGTTAGAAGGGACTTTATTACAATGGCATTTACTAAATCTGTTTTTCAGCAAAATATGTTTTCTGCCTATATGCCACATATTGTTTTTTCAAAATGATGTCTTTATAGCATATCTACCTTTGGAGTGGTTCAATTTGCAGGCGCATTCTATCGGCTGCTATGGGGGGATTCACTTTTTTTTAGACTTTGCACTAGAATCCCTTTTTATAATATCAAAAGGTTATTTTCTTTGCTAAAGTGTTCTTATAAAATATAATTGACATTATTGCATTCACACTGTGTCCCATTTCAAGCTCAGTAATGCAGCACTCTTAAGTTTTGTTTCCACGTGTTTGAATTATTGGGTAAAAGGATTCTGACATTTCAAAATTATTGCTTTTCGTTATTTCTAGTATTTTTAAAACCACGTGTATTTAATGTTTCTTGAATGAGTTACAATGGAGTGGCTGATTTCCACTTGCTCCCGTTCATATTTTACATTTTAATCGGTCATAAGGCAAAGCCGTGGTCCTCTCTTTTCAGACCACTACTGCCCTCTATAATCCATGCATTATTAACTGCATTAAAACTCTACATGAGTCAGCAGGAGCAATATTTTTCTATGAATTAAACTATGATATTCCATGTTTTTAAGATTCAAAATGTTCTGCTTTGTCTTGAGCAAAACCAATCTTTATTTCCCAATCTATTGCTACCGCTAGAAACTGTTCAAGAGCATTGAATTATTTTCTACATATTTACAAAAGGAATATTGCTGATTGAAATCAATTACTGACTTCTAAGTGTAAGTGCTTTGTGCATTTGAATTTACTCCATTCATTGATAGTGGTGAAATAGTGTTGGAAAGCCAGCCTCTTGAAAGGATTACTTTGATTAAGGATTAGCAGTAAAGTGTTTGCTTTAAATGACATCCATTCAAGAAATAGAGTAACGCGCTAATATTAAGTGCGTTGGCGTAGCGTATCTTTGTGAACTTTAAAAGAACTTCAGATGCTGCAAGTAACTGTTCCCTGTGAAGTGGACAGTCCTAATTAAATCTAAATTGCCAGCCTCAATTACGAATTAAAAATATCCAAATCAAATGCTCCTTGTGGTCAGATGATATATATATTCAATCTTTTGATTTCATTCTTAAATGGTAATCTGTGTGTTTATAGTGATCATAAAAAAACAGAAAAAAACCCCAAAATGTTGGCTTTCCTTCATCGATATTACCAGTTCTGCTCTGTTACTCAAAGGAACGCAAAAGGCATCCAAAATTTAAATAATTCTTCTATTCAAGGCTGCTGTGTTCTGATCATCAAAGGGTATTGCAAGGCTTCAAGCAGCTGGCTGGTAGCACCCAGATGATCGTTGTAGTGCAGTGATTGGTGGTATGAGTGAGAAGGGGTTAAATTCCATCTATAAAAGTACAGAGATTCCAAACGGGTTACATTATATAAAGCCTTCTATAAATTTGCTCCTGGGGGATTTGCGTTCAGCAACACTTCACACATCTATTTCCCTAGCATACTTATTATTTCATATGGCCCACAGAAGCGAATCGAGCACTGCAGAGAAGAGCTCATTAAATACCATGCCATAAAACTATGATGTCTTAGTATTGCTAAGATTTAGTACATTCATCAACACATTCCAGTGCAAAGTATTTAGCAAATTCAGTGGTACATCGCTATGCCACGAAAGATCATGCATATTCACATTATTTTCATACGTAGAATCCATACATTCTGAACGCTGCATTAAATGTGCCATTTTTTTTTCTGCAGTACAGCTAAATTCTTATTTTACAGATGAATTGCTTCATTTATTCTGCTCAGATACAATTTCTTATCAACTGCTATGTGGATTCTTTAATATATATATATATATATATTATATATTTGTAACCAATATAAAGCCGATTTTAGTACAGAATATTATATTATATATATATATATACATATACTTAATAAACGCTAAGTTTCCCTGATAATCGAATACCCATTACCTAATGAAAAAAATAGATTGGAATACAGTTTTACCAGTTAAGATATTTTAACCCTAGAACGTCATTTGCACAGATTTTTTTCTACACTATACCTCTCAAATGTTTAAGTAAAGTAAAGTTTTAAAAAAAGAAACTCATTTGATGCCGTTTTGCAGTTTCATTATACATGGAGCACGTCGGGACACCTGCCACATAAATACAGCATGCTTAAAGGTACTCACATGCATTTGTCACAGAGAAACTGTTGGATGAATCTAAGTGGTCTACATGATGGAACAGCTGGAAGGGCCTTTCTGTGTTATTCTGGTTTGTGTTGTGCAGCTGCACTGCAAATAAAAATGCACTGTGTTCCTGAATTGTATTTCTCATGAATAGTCCACCTATAAAACACATAAAAACAAAAGTATAGATTTATATACATGGTTAGAAAACATGCACATTTGTTGCACGGTCTTTAAATGCGCCAGTCATCCTTAACCCTTTGAATTATAATTTTTGTTCAGTGGAAAGTTCACCATTTTACTAAAGAATCTGCTGAACAGCGTTTGGTGCATGAATGGCCAAAACACATATGTATTAAATAAACAAACACAATTTACAGATAAGACACATATGAATGTATCAAATGCATTTCTTTTGCATACAAATAGATGGGTGTGCATATAAATACAAACACTAGGGAATGATGGTAGTTAAGGTAACCCTAGATCTGCATGTATTCCCGCTCTCTCTCTCTCTCTCTATATATATATTCAAAATGCAGTGAAATGGCATATAAAGGGTTACTCATAGTCAGAACCGTGACCGTCCCCAGTTCTTATATGGATTGTTTTCTTTCTTTTAACACAATTTGCTGACTCTGTTTTTTTATAAGCCTCCATCAAGAACAACAGCTATTCAGCAGTGTACAAGCTCTAACTGAATGGGATGTTGTGTGTTCCTCTGCATACTGCGCTCTGTCCTCAAATGAAGCGCACACAGAACTTGCAGTGTTCCTGGGACTTAATGCAGAAAAAGCATTGATGGGTGCATTAGGAAACCTTTTGCTCCATTACAAGTCCAGTAACTTTTCTGCAGCGTGCTGCATCAGAATAAATCTACTGCTATGTTATGTTTACTGGGTGGGTGGTGGATAAGTGGAATAGCCTCCCAGCAGAGGTGGTAATACTGTAAGGGAATGTAAAAAGTCATGGGGCAGGCATAAGGGTATCCTACATCTAAGATAAAACCCAAATTAAGGTCTGAGTCCTTACATTAGGAAAATGGGACAGACTAGATAGGCTGAATGATTCTTATCGATGGAATGCTCAATTCTGTAGCATACCCATGTCCAGGAGATCCTGTTTAATTTAATACCTTAAAACCCCCTTTTCTGCCTCTTTATTTACTTACAGTAATTCTACACAAGGGAACAATCAAACACTAGGATGTAGGAAGCAGTGTTTGAGTTCTGATCACTAAATAAAGGGGGCATTTAAAGACTGCAGATTACAGTCTTCCCAATAAAAGGCATACAAGTTGGGCAATGCTTACTCTTCATGCCTCCACACAACCAGCCCACCCCACAATGCAGGGTAAGTTGAGTGTAAAATGCCCCGGCACATGTCTGTAACATAAAGGGACCACTGCTATGCGCAATCAGCATGGTGTGCAGGTTTAAGTCTGCATTCTGCACGATCAATCACTTACCTATATTGATAGTGTTAGGGAATCCTGCAAAGCTTTCCCCTCCAAGGCTCACCAGCAGAAGGAAGACGGTCTGGATGTGATTTTGCCCCATTTTTCACAGCCTTTTATATATAAAAAAAAATTCAATTTCTAAAACGAAACTGAGCCAGCCAGGGGCTTGGAGTGAATCGTCCACTTCGCTTTGTGTCTTCTTTACAGCACCTCGGACAGTTCCATTGACTGCAGACCAGAGCAATTCAGCCCCCTTCTCAGTATAGGAGAGAGAGAGAGAGCAAAGGGGGACTTTTTCCTCCTCTCCCAAAGATGGTGGTGAGAAAAAAAAAAAGGGAGGCAGAAAACCAAAAGGGATCAGATGAATAAAGGCTCCTGCAAAGGGACCAGCAGGGGGGTTATTGATCAAAGTTGATCTGACGTTGAGTTAAAGCAGCATCCTTCAGCTCAGCTTCACCGCAGCCCCGAGAAGACTGCAAAGCACAAGCGCTGCATTTGTCTACTCGAAGATGCAATCAATAGAAGCAGAGCAGCCTCACGTGGACCCGCGGCTAACCCCTTCACTGCTGAAAACAGCCATGGCGAAGCCACAAAGGACGCCTGGCCAGGGGAAAAGTGCCTAAGCGGAGCATCTCATGCTGGGGACCTTTTCTTCTCGACACTGAGGGATGGAGGCAGGGCAAGGAAAGCCTATTCAGTCCTAAGAGGGAGTCATTCCATGTTCCTGATCTGAGATCATAGCACTGCGCTGTACACAGTAACACAGCCAAAGTAGGCAGCAGTGCTCTGTTCACCCCTATAACACATACAGAAGTTAACTCTTTAGGTATATTCTGTGCTTTTGTAAAAAAAAAAACACACAGTTTAAGCAACATACAAGTGGCACAATCATAATTTATTGTAATTTACTAAACACGTACTAGCAATTTCCTAAATACCACGTATGTTAATTATCCTTATATTACAATAAATATTCATGTCCAGTTGCAGTAAATGCAGATTAGGTAGGCAATTAATTGCTTAGCATAGATCCACAAGGGACGCAAACGGTTAAGCTGCAAGTATATGTAGATATTAGCAAATTCAACCATTTGTGTTCCAGGTGGACAAACAATCCATTGCAATGTTATTGGGTTCTAGGAAATGAATGCATAGAATCATATTTTAAAATCTTACGCTGTATGATCAATGTACCTCTCATTTAGTGATTTAATGATAAATTACATCTGCAAAATAGTTTGTGGTCCCAAAATTCCTCATATTCTTAGGTGGCAATGTAAAATTGGGTGGTTACATAGGCCCCTGCAGGCCATACGGTGCATTGAGGCACCCAGGTCCTAGGGACTTCTTAAGGTTTCTTGATGCACATGTAGAAATTTCGATGCTACCACTAATGACATCTGCTGCTAATGATGTTAGGATTTATTAATAGGGATGTGCACAGTATTTGTTACCGTACCACTGTTTTTTTTAATGCTAATCTTACACCTAGGGATTATTTTATATGTGTATATATATATATATATATATATATATATATATACATACACATATTAGAATATATACACATAATTGAGTTTTGAGTTTGCATGTTTGAAATGACGTATTCTGAAAAATAGGCTTTCAGATCCACAATAGGATACAAGATGAGAGAAATGCCCCTCAAGATGGCTTGTGGCGTGTATCTGTGCGAAATCCCCACAAAATTGTCTTTCCTTCATCCCATAAAGCATGCAACTGTATTGCTATAATTAACACTTAAAGAATCATTGCGATTGTTTCCTTGTTTGTTTTCGGACAATAAATGTGTTCGACTGTTCAGTTCAGACAAAATTTGAAGACCTTTTTAGATTTGGAAATGATAATCGGGGGAAAGTCGGAGGTCCCGGCCACCTTTTGGATTTACTTTTCACTTACAGCAGCACCAACTTAAGGTTTAGCAAGATATCCAGACTCAACTTAGTATCTCAGGACTGCCACAACAAGCAACAGCAGCAGGTTATGGGACTAAATTTCTCCCCAAATTGGACCATTTTGATTGAATTGATCCCTTAGATTAAGGATGGTGATAAAGCAGCAGCAGCAATAGTAGTAATGCACTGGGAAGATATTAGCAGGTAGGCACAGCCAGCCTGACGGTACTTCCCTCAGAGTAAGAAAGCTGATTGAGCTGCAGACACTACACAGACAGGTAGATGCATCCAACTATATGATACAAGACTGAACCTCCCAACAATATTAGAAAAAATAACAACATTGAGCTGCAGCAGCAGTGGACTAGGGTTGTACAGAACTAAACCCCCCTAATATTAGAAAAAATGGACCCCCTTCCAGAGTAAGCAGAGCAGCAGAGGCAGGGAACAGAACAAGCTGTGCCAGACAGACAAATCCAGATTGTACCCAACTACATTTTCAAAAAAAGAAGAAGAATTGATTGTTCAGAGTAGAAGATTGCACCGCAGAGGCAGGGCACAGAGCACACATCCAGCCACAAGACTGAATCCCCATTTTTTTTTTTTTAAAATAATTGCTCATCCAGAGTAAGACCAAGACAATATGGGGGCACAGGGCAGGCACTGGCAGACAGACTGACCCTTCTACTAGAAAAAAGAGCAGAAATTAATCCGCCAAAGTAAAGAACGACATTGAGATGTAGGGGAACGGGACAGGGCAAGGACAGGCAGTCAGACACATCCAGATTGTACAGGACTAAATTTACTCTAATATTAGAAACAATAAGAAGAATGTATCCCCTAGGATAAGGAAGGAGACTTAGCCGCAGGGGCAGGCCAGGCACTGCCAGACACATTCAGATTGTATAGGACCAAATTACCCACAAATAGATAATTTCCAAGAGTAAGGAAGGAGATTAAACCGCAGAGGCAGGGCAGGCACTGGCATATATACTAAATCCTCCCCTTATTAAAAAAATAGAACAAGAATTGATCATCCAAAAGTAAGGAAGGACATTGAGATGCAGGGCAGGGTAGAGGGCAGGCACTGGCAGACATACATATCCAGCCGTATGGTACAAGACTGAATTTTTCCCAGTGTTAGAAATGGACAATAAGAAATGACCATCCCAGAGTAAGGAAGGAGGTTGAGGAGCACCAGCATTAGTAGGCATATGGCCTGGGCAGGCAGTGGCAAATAGGCACATGCAGCCCCTTGGTGCAGGATTGAATTTGCCCAAAGAAATTACAAGAATTGATCCCCCAGACTAAGGCAGGGAATTGATCCACAGCAGAAATAGAGGCATGGCGCAGGGAAGACACAGGCAGACAGACACATCCAGCTGCTTGGTGCAGGACTAAATTTCCTCAATATTAACAAAAATGAAAAGCATTGATCCATCAGAGTAACGCAGCAGAGGCAGGGTAGGGCACATGGCAAGCATGGGCAGACAGAGACACCCAGCTTACTAACTACTACAGGACTGAATTTCTCAAATATTAGAAAACATTAAAATCATTGCCCACCCCAGAGTGAGGAAGGAGATAGAGTAGCAGCAGCAGTAGTAGTACAGCAAACCTGCCAATTACATTTTATATTTAAACATTAACATATGGTGAGGTTGCATTTTGGTTTGTTTAACCTGTACCACCCAATGGCACAAGCGTTAGAGAATACATTTTTTGTAATGTCAATGATTTACATGCCTTCCCCTTAATCATTATTACAATGGGTAAAAATAAGATAACAATCAAAAAGCTTATGAGATAACAGTTTGGGTATATAGAAAGAAAAACTAAAGAGGACCCTACTCAACATCCAGCTAAATCGAATGCTGATTCCACAATGCTTCTTAAACTTGAAATATGCTATTTAGTTTTCCATTACTTTACAATTTATAAATGTATAATATCAATGTGGTTTTATTAAAAAGAAACACTGATATGGATCTTACAATGTAGGAAAGGTAAATACTATTTGAGTTTTAAAAGTGTTAAATTTAATCATGTTCTAAAAATAAAAGCACTACTAATAATCACGTGATCAAAAATAGCACATTTTCCACATTAATTTACACTCTCTCTCTCTTTTGAGATAAGTAACACTTCTCTTGCGTGGTAGAATTCTACTGATCAGATAGTTCAGTGTAACCTGACAGCTCTAGAACGTAGTCCCAAACATTATCCCAAACATCTGTGCCGTTTTAGTCCTACTACATTGTAATGGAAATCTTTGGTGGAGCCATTCAAACAGGTCTTCATTTTAGGCCAGAACCCTGAACCGTTCATGACCGATATATGAATAATATACATTATTATAATTTGTATATGTTCCTGCAATATCAGGTTGCCCAAGATGGGCATGTCTGTTAGGGATTTCCAAACACAAGGAGATAAGATGGTGTAGCGCGAGCATTGGAAGGAATGATGTTTTCAGCTTTAATGGCCAGTACCCCATACGGTTTTTTTGCCACTACTGAAGGAGTATGTATTTCTATCCAAGTTTCATACATGTTTACTGCAGCAGATGCTTAGGCCTACTTGGAATGGTAAGATATGCAACTAGGGGGAGAGGTTGCCAAGGAGATACTATAAATGGTGCATATATATATATATATATATATATATATATATATATATATATATATGTTAAATATCAATATTAACAATGCATTACAATCTCATTATATCCTCATTGTTGTTATTTAGGCTACTTTGTTTTATTAATGTTTTCTTCCCATTGACTTAATATTTTCTTATGCTTTCTCATACCAGATTGTTTATTTTATAGAAAATTACATATTTCCATATAAACATATGAACAAAATATAAAAGACCCTAGCTGTTTCATTTCTGTGTTGTGTATTGCCAATTATCTAGGGTATCAAAAGTAGACATTGGTGAAAAGTAAAAATATGTTCCTTCAGGAGTTACCAAGGAAACTAGACTTGTGCGTTCGTTTTCGTACAAACTTTATTTTTAACAAAATTTGCCTGTTGTATGCGTTTGTATGTATCAATGATAACGAGGGTGGTCTCAGACGAAACTGATGAAAACTAACCAAAATTCGTCATGATTTTTCCATTTGTTGTCACGTGCAGCCACCATTAGAAGCCATTTTGTTGTCATTACAAGTCCTTTTGCAGCTCGTTGAAGAGGTAAAGTGGGAAGGGACTGTGTGTAGGATGCATAGGTTACATATCAATGACTGATTGAAATGTAGATATGTAGAAGTAGCCAAAAAACCTGTTCCTCAGTAGAGTTTAGTTAATTAAGACAGTTGCCCATTTACGCTAAAACCATCTAAACCTGTAATTTGTCGACCTCTTTGCCCATCCTTACTCTGGGAACCTTTTTTCAAAAAATTCTATAATATTAAGGAAATCCAGTCCTGCTCCATGGGGCTGCATGCGCCTATCATCTACCATTGTCTGCCTCCCCAGACTTCTACTGCTACTGCAGCATCTCTTTGACCGTCTTTACTCTGGAGGAACCTTTTTTTATGAAAGGTGAGTCCAGAAGATATCAGGGACCCCCTTTTTTTGGGAACCCACTTAAATGCCATTCTGAATCAAAGCTGCAGTCGGGGGGCTAACACTGGACTGGTAATGGCATTGTTGAAGCATGGGGGAGATTCCATTGTAAATCTCATAACGTTACACGTTATACTCCACTTAATTTAAACATGCATGGGATGAGACCTATGGCTACTATGAATCTACGACTATAAGAACCGATTAAGGTCTAAGTCATTAAAATTAAAAATTGGGCAGAGTAGATAGGCCGCATAGCCCCCATCTGCCGTCAATTTCTGTTTTTCTTCCTATAACTATAGTTATGCTGTCCATTATATAGGATATTTGTACTATGAAAGTATAATATGATTTTGCCAAAACCATGACAATTTTTTACAGAGCAAGTATATTAAAAAAGAAAAAAGCTTTAGCGCTGAGGCTTTTGAGAATTTAATCCCTTTCCTGTGTGGTCTTTTAAAACCAATAGGGCCATAGCATACTTAGTCTTTTATCGTGTGGTTTGTACACACTAAATTTAAGCATCCCCTGAGTCCATTCTGAAACGCCAGAGTTTCTTAATATTTAATGTGTGTGCGTAGGTGAATTACAAATACTTGACAATATATACAGAGTAGCCAAAAATGTTAATGCTCTAATTTTTACGTAACTTTTATTTTTCATGTAACAAAAATGGATATATATGTTAAATAAATAGGTCTGTTAAATGGAAAATTGTTTTGTGCAGCCATAACATAAAAAAATGTATTCAAGGTATCTGTGTTTAGGTTTCATATCGAATACCAGCAGTACGTCTAGTCCTGGATTTTTCTTCTTAAAATGTACATTACATGCAATGATTTGTACCTGCTTATTGTGGTTTGCATGCTTCTAGAGAAAAATCAGAAAAGATGCCAATGCTGCTTGGCTGCCATTTAAATATCTGGATTTACTCAAGACTATTACAAATTAATATCTATCTGTATATGAGAAATACTTTTCTAAATGTATAGAGAGTGGCTTTTTATTATTATTATTATTATTTTGGTGTAATTTAGTTCCCACATATCCCAATATTTTATCTTTAGTGGTGTTGTGGGGTCTTCAAATATCTATTACACTATTGCATAAATCGCACACATAATTTTTACGCAAGAAAAGTAAAAATTATAGACTTAAAAAAAGAAAGTATTACCTTAATAATTGTGGTTAATATAAATAATTATAAAATTTTTGTACCTATGGCCCAATAAGAGAAGTGAAAAGACAAGTAACTGGGAATTATTTTCTTAAAATTCAGACTTTTTTGCATACTAACCGAATGTAACGTATTTCTAAATTTCATAGCTGCAGCTGATGTTTTTGTGTACTTTTTACAGAACAAAATGCAGATGGAGTATGTTTTAGGTCCCATGTGTCTTTCTTCAGGCAGTTGTTCCTTTAAATAAATTAATACGCTGTGCTCATAGTTATTTTTGCAATATTCAGAAAGTGTATGTAAGGGTAGTACAGGAAAGTGCAGCTGTGTTTCGTTCTGTAAAACCATTTCCCAAAGAGAAACATTTTGTGAATTTAAGGATGATCATCAGAGCAGACTGCAGGGTTTGAGTAGATACTAATAGACTTGTGTACGAGGTCCAATGTTATTTCAGGCACATTTTTTGTTTCATTTTTTACTAATTCGTTTTTGGGCAACAAATTAAATTCAGAAACAAAATTTTGGGACAAAAACATCTCTCTCTGTGTCCCCAGTCCTGTCTTTGTCCCTGTACCCCCCCACTGCCTTGTGACTGCCCTCTAACTGCTCACTTACCTTCTCCAGCCATTTCTTTTATCTTTACTGATTTCTTAACAAGTGCAGAGACCATGCTAACATGGGATGTGGAGGAGGGGGAAGGAGTCAGTATGTGAGACAATGTCCTGCTACATAGAAAAAAAACCCACAGGAGACAGGGAGGGGCAGGTAGTGCACACACACGTGTGCTCACACATACACACACCAACACACATGCAGTGCCTGCAATAGAAGCTGCTCTAAATTATATTGTAATCCTTGCTTGTCTGTAGAGGTAAATTAATGTACAGCTTTCCTTACAAACACTGAAATTATCATTCATTCATTATCATTCGCATATGAATTATGCGCCTCCTGAGATTTTTACTTTTATTTAATGTGATTAAACTTTACTTGTACTTTACATTACTTTAATGAGAGGGTGTTTGATATGTGGAACAGCCTCCCAGCAGAAGAACCCTGAGGTCCACAGGACTCCTGAGATTTGTACTTTTATTTAATATAATAAAGTCTTAATGTATGGAAGATTTACTTTACTGTTGGGGTGGTGGATATGTAAAACAGCCTCCCAGTAGTAGTAACATGAGGTCCACAGAACCCCTGAGATATTTTTCTTTTCATCTCTGCACCTCTCTAATATAAGTTGGTGTGTTGCTTGATTTGATTCTAAAAGTTTCATTTTAGAGTGGTCTGAGATAGGATTTTTTCAGTATAGATATTTCTAGCATTGTAGTGGTTAACAATAACATTTTTTTTTATTTTGCTGTAGGTAACCTTTTGCACCATGCTCTTGATTGTTTCCTATGGAGATTGCGTGTGCTAATACTTAATAAGCAGCTCCTGTTAGATTGTTTGGGCTCTGAATGCTTAATACATATACCCACTTTGAACCACAACCACATTATCTGGGAATGCTGCCAAAAATGCTAATCATAGCTTGTTTAAGTCTGGTCAGATAAAGTAACATTTTGTAAATACTGGCAACCGTCCCCAAAAATATGTAAGAGGGAGAGATATAACAATTTAAGGAAGGAACACATTTAATGAAATTTCCACGGTTTTGCAATTCTTTCTCGTTAGTTTTGCCAGGGTCGCCCTTGTTTTTGGATTTTTCATTAAAAAACAAGTTTGTACAAACTGGAACGCACAACTCTAGATACTAATACTCTCTTTTTATTCTCTTCTTTCTGTCTTCAGCAGAGTCATGTCATGATAACAGCAGGATTTCCTCAGGGGGTGACATGACTTTGAGTGGATTTGAGGGATATCAGTGTCTTTTCCTGTGATGCAGATAGCTCTTTGCACTCCTTAGCATGCATCAGACATTAGTGTACAGTGGGCATCAGCGAGCCGGAAGGTCAAAGTTATGTGACTTTGTTTTTCTAAAAGAAGTCTTTCTGTCCTGCAGACCGTATTCACTCTGAGCCCCCCAACTACCCGTGACAGACGATCAGTGAACAAAAAGACAGTTCTGATATATTTAGTGAATGTTATGTAAACTGAATGAGCTGTGGTCCCATAGGCATTTATAGGCTTTAATTATTTGTATGTACCTAGAAGGTGGCCTGTTGATTTTTGCACTGATATGCTCTAAAATAATACTATTATAATATTATTGCTTCATTTGTTAACAATGTTTGAATAACAATTGCTCATCTGAATGTTTCACGTTTTGGTAGGCAATTTTCCAAGTTTAATTGAAGCTTTTGAAAATGTTTAATTAGTAAGATTCTAACTGCACTTTAATTCTATTTTATTGGCGATTGGCCTATTTGCACTGGATGAAGAAGCTTTAACAATTTATTTTCTGAATAGCATTGACCTAATAGCATGACCTAATGCTATATTTATGCACAATTTATTAAAAGTATTAATCTTCCTCCTGCAGTATAGCAATACTCTGTGGTTATATCACAGTGACCCATGGCAGGATCAGGTGACTGGCTGAGATATTGATGGCAAATAGCAAATTAATAGCCAACCTTGGTTCTTATCTAGATATATTAATTGAAATAGATTTGTATTCATTTATATTATTCCCACTTTATAACATTTAGGATTATTTGACAAATGCTAAACAATCCCTGGTTTCTCCCCGTATCCAGACATCAGTACAGCAGGTTACACGTCGGTGGTAACTTCTCTCTCCTGATTGACCTGCTTCATTTACTGTAGCTATCTCTAGGAAAGGAGCCATGCATTATACCATTAATTCTTAATTAACAAGTAATTAATTTAGTAATCATCATTTCAAATATCTTTCAATTGTAGACATGCTGTACATGTATAAAAGCATGCAATATGCTGCCCATATCGTAAAAAAAAACATATATATGGTTCAGTTACTTGAATTCTGTTGTGAAATCATATACTTCTTGAGCTAATTTATCTTAGATCATTGTTAGTAGCATTGGGGTTCATAGGGGGATCTGATATATAAGCATGCACTGCAGTTAATGTACGTGCTGTGTTGTCACAACTCTAATTATTAACTTTTTATAGTTCATCTAGTAATTTATATGTTTTTTTTAATATTTTTGCACCACTGCTGTATTTCTGCGTCTAAATGATCTAATTGAACATTAAACAAAAGTCTCATTTTGAATAAATGAAAAGAAAAGTCGCTATTTAGAAGAGTCTCCAATACCTGTTTTAATGTGTTAGTATCGATCAAGACATCCCAATCTTCCAGGCTTTCTTGTCACTTCTGGAGGACTTCTTGGACTGTCTTGTCTAGTATGTATTTTTTGCTATTGTTTTCATGTTGATGGAGACTTTCTGTTGTGGTCAAAACACCAGTGCCAATCCCTGCATAATTTCAAGCAGCACCTGGTTATATGACATCAACAGCACATGGCTCCCGGCTTTGGGATGTTTTCTCACTCCTGCATGTTTGCCGTATCATTTTATAGTGTTAGTTTGAAGAATGAGAATTATGAATGGTAGTCTTTTTACCTTTTTTGTTTTAGATTTACTCACCCTCATTCACTAGATTTAAAATGAAATTAAAATATAAGATTTTTCTCTCAATAGCACATTTTTCTTTTGAGTGCTTGATTTTGTTTTTATGCTTCACTGTTTTGTGCTTTTATATCTGTCTCATCACAGCAAAGCTCAAAAGACTGAAAAGAGTAGGTGTTGCAGCATTGTCTAGCATTCTGTTGTCTTTCATTTTTTATTTGTTTTTGGTTGTTTATAGGTCAATTCAAAAAGCTGTAAGCTTGTAAGTAAGCCACTATAGTATTTCTTTGTCCTGCAGCAAAGCAACGCACAGTGATATTAAAAAATGTAGTTGTCACTTCCCCATTTCTTCTATTCATGTTATTTGTCACTTTTAAATAAATTTAGATCATTCAACTAATTTTCAGCTTTTAAATGATCATTTCATTTATTGAAGGTAAAGAGGTATCAAAACCTATAAACTGGTTGTTCCATCCTTGGCATTAACAATTGCAATCAAAAGCTTGCGATAACTATCAATGGGTCTTTTACATTGCTGTGGAGGAATTTTGGCCCACTCTTTTTGGGTTATGGGTTGAAAAGGACACAGCCAAATGTAGTATTATTATTAACCAAGACAATGCCACGCAAACCTTGTTGGTTAACAGGGCAAAGACTACCGAATGAACACATAAATATAATAAATAACATCCGTAAACATAAATAATTAACAAAGACCATAAAGCCTACCAGGCAAACTAGGAACCACCACACAGGGACGGACATAGCAAGTTGCCCAAACCCAAAGCTGAGGCTTCCAGCACCACCCCAAAGCATTCAAACCCCATAGATGCCTGGTAAGCTACCCACCCAGCTGTGACAGCATAAGTACCCCAACATAATACAAATACCCCAACATACACCAATAAACAGGGAGCGAGGGCAGGACAAACAACACAAGGTAACGCGACTACAAAATGTCCCTAAAACTCGTGTCACAACCCCTTAAGTAACCTTCCCCTAAACCCCACCCCCCAACCCACCATAACTGGCGCCAAAAAGCCTGGCCCTACTCGGGAGCCCAGTCAGGGCCCACTATGGCCATGCTGGCCCCTGTGATCATCAGGAATAGGATTGAGTTAAATGTAAGCACCTGAAAGACCTAAATGCCTTGAAGTTTAAATCCAAATGTTCACAACCACCTGGCAGCAGGGATACCATATTTTTAGAAAAAAATACAGGTCATGCCTAATTTATATCTGCCTCACAACTAAATGTTCAATACCCTGTAGGCAAACTGGGAAACTTACATTTCACTCACCACATGTGTGTCTGACGTGAAACCTTTATGGTAGTGTTATATCATCATAAAAGGGTCAACTGCAAGGGTTAAAGAAGTATAATCTGCTAGCCCCCTTTGAATTAGGAACTGAAGATGATTCTTATAGACTGCTCTTTTGAAAAGCAAATGCACATCTCAGCCTTGAACCTTGCTTTTGTACCCTGCACGTTAGCACCTTGGGTTACATAATATTAATTAATTAAGTGTTCAGGTTTTAATATTACAAAATGAATAGTGTTTCCTTTCTAAATTCAGTTGATTAAGTCTAAATTTTGCATTAGCAATTTGATCGGTAGAAGTGTGCTAGTAACAATGAACTGTATTTTATTCAGGATTAAATGGCAGACAATCCACTTTACTGATGCGTTACCATTGCTTTAATGCTGATAGTGATTCATTTATTATTCTGCATCTGATTCCACTGCTATAGAAGACAAAATGCACGAGCTAATCTTCTTAAAGTTGTCACATTGCATTATATTGTCAAATCCACCGATCTGAAATTGCAGTCAAAGGCTGTTTATGTCTAACCCAGACTAATGAAAGGCCCACTGAACATAGCCTGGAGATACACTGGGTGTGCGGTTTGAACTACGGCCAGTTTGAGAAGAGTCAATGAAACCGCACATTTGGGACAGCTCTGAAACACACAGATTCCCAGCAGATCTATGTGGAATTGTATCCCTAGTGCAGGGTTGTCCAAGTTTATATTAGAAATGGCTGCTACCATTTAGAATATTAGAATGAGGAGGCCATTAAGCAAACATAATATAATAATATGTCTCTTCCAACTGGACAATAATGCCTTCATTCATTATTAACAATGTTCACATCTATACTATTTAAAATCAAGCAAAGGATGGATAATTCTAAATGAACAGATATTTAGAAATGTTTATCTGCTGTTTACTGACAATTGGAAATATCAGTTACATGTTAATCATCACTTATTAATACAATGCTTCTTATTCTTATTCTTTAAATACCGGTATGTAAAAGTTTAACTTTTAATTTTTCATGTGACGCTTGATTGTCGTGTGACACAACAGCAGGTTGGTTGTTGCCTTCAAAACATTCAGAGAAGAAAACACCATAACATATCTTCTAAAGGCTATCTGAATAACAGACTAGAGAGTTTAATTAGAGTTTGTCAAGTAGACACCTTTAATATATATATATATATGTCAAGTATATATATATATATTATATATATATATATATATATATATATATATATATATATATATATATATTCATTATTTATATTATATTTCATTTGTAAAATTGGTTACATCTCTGGAGATAATGAGATTTGTCTGTAAGCAGGCTTTTGTTATTGTAGAGTAAAAAGAGCTGCTAATCAATGAATTCAATTTTGTACAGCTAACTTGAGAGGGCTTATGTTAAGGCATCAACATAAAAATATGGAAAAACAAGGGTAACCCCAAACTTGCATTACCCACCTTTTTCTGTACAAAAGGGTGAGAATAGCTCAGCTACAAATGGACAACTCTTAAATAGCTTGGCTAGGAGGGGTAGTCATGGAGATTAGGAGGAAAGTCCCCCTCAAAAAATGGGCGATCAAAAAAGATGGTGGTAGTGGCCAGCTAAAACCTAGGAGCATAGGAAGCGATAAGCAGTCCATCTGGAAATGAAATTCGTTGTCTCACTCATGCTCTCACACTCTTGTATTCTCATTCACTCTCTCACACTCTCTTTCAATGTCTCCCTACCTTTCCCATGGACAGCTTCCGTGTACTTGTCTCCTTTTCTGTAGCTCTGCTTCTTCTCTTGTCTCTTCTGGGGGATAGGATGTGCACAGAGTCTCCGTCCTTTTGCTGAAGCATTCTGTGAAGCCTAGTTAACAGAGCTGATACCAGAGGGAAGCGGACAAATTACAAAGACAGAAGAAAAAAGAACAAGAAGAGGTAAGAAAAGAAGCAAAGCTTGAGAAAAGAAGAAAGAGACACAGAAGCAGTGACCGGAGAAATTAGGGAGACATTGAGAGTGTGAGAGAAATTAAGTGAGGTCTGAGAGAGCATGAATAAGAGTGAAAAGGCAACAAATGCATAAGAAAATCCTGAGCTCACTGCTTGTTTTCATTTGTTTTGTTGGGGTCTTGCTCATTTTCAGACATTTATATATATTAACGAAATTGGGAAATTCTGTTTCAATTATGTCACGTGTGCCATAGGTTCCCCATCACTGATCTAGAGGGCGGATTATTTTCTTTTCATTTTGAAATCATGTGCGGCCTCCTATGCAACCTAACTTGTGCAAGCCCTCCACTGTTATTATAGGTGCTGGCAGCCATTTTGTGTACTCCATGACACTATGACTGCCTGTAAGCACTGGTTTGTCTGGCTATGGCCATCTATGTGTTTCAACCTACAGAAGACACATCTAACTTTCAATATGCAAATCACGTTTAATCGCATTGGATTAGATTGTCATTTCCATCCTACCCCATTCGATGAGGACCTGATAGACTACAAGCTATATTAAATTTTAAGAAATCCATTCAAATATATTAAGGCATACCATTACACCTAACTACAGCTTGTCCATTGTCTGCCATGTGTACTTATATAAATTAAATATATTTTAAACTTTCTTACCAGCTTGCAAAGACACAGAAAGATGTAATTTGACAGAACAAATAACAAGAAGCCTTTGTAATATTTGGATTTACTGCCTGGAATATAGTGATTAGTATCAAAGTACTCTCTCATTTACTTCCAGTATCTAAGACTTTGCATTGGAACTGCAAAATGATGTTTGTTTACAAATTAATGAATAATTAATAACACTGCTTTCATTGAAGATCAGCAGTGCATTGCTAATGCTTTGCCCCTTGACCTATTCATAGCTATGCATTAGCTGCCTGCTTCTCATCTAATGGTGCTTATAAGCACGTATGTCTACTCCAGGGGAAGATCGGAAGGGATGAAATTCTAGGAAGATTGACAGAGATGTTGATAGCCGGTTTGGTTTGGTTTTCCCTTGATATAGCCAGGAACAGACCATCTAAAATATTTCCTTGTTGTGGTGCTTAAGCCTTCAGGCTCATGAGCAAGAGACCTCCTGTGGTGTTAATCCAGAAATAAAAATATATCACAAAGGTCGTCTACTTTAACCACAGACTAGTGGAAAATGCCAGTGGCTTTAATGTTGAAAGTGTTGCAGCAGTAACCCTATACCAGGGTTGGTTTGGTTATAAGGTTTTAATTTTTAATCGTATACTTTGGGAGAGTTAGAACGTGTTTGAGTTCAGGCTGTATTTTGCACTGTTTTGGTTAATATTAATTGAAGCCATACATTTTATTTACACCTGTTTAAAATGTTTGCTGTTCACTGTTATGAACTCTATCAAGTGTCACAGTGTACTACAAGACTGGCCAGGGGAAGGTAAACCTTTGAAATCATAACCTCTGTCAATGTCCTTTATTAGTGCAGGTAGAAGTCCTCAGACAGTCCACCAGTCATGTATGGATGCTCACAAAGGACTAAATGAGCTGTCTCTACTCAACTAAATGCTATATTTGTTCAATCTCATGTTATGTTACATAATTGTTTAATTAGTACAACTGTCTAACACTATTACCCAACTGTCTTCTTTGCAGCTTTGAAATAATTTGTTTATTGAGTGATATTTTCCATTTTTGAATTTTCCCTTAGATACTACATATAGCTTATATCAGTTTAAGATGGATGACACCAGTATATGTCAGTTTAAGATGGATGACTCCAATTTATATTGGTTTACGATGTACTGTATGAGTCCAGTAAGAGAAGGACTTGGAAAACTGATAGACACCCATGATGCAACTCACCAACCCAATTTAATTAGTAGTGATGTGTCTTGGAAGTGGAGAAGAATCAAAGGTTTAGGATTTAAATATGCGCTCAGTGGTTTTGAGATGCAGATCATCATACCTATTTTGCACACAGAAAGCGTATGCTATTATAAAGGTACTTATAAAATAATTTCCAAATTATTGATATTTAATGACTTTAGTAATAATTGTTCATTAAAATTTGTATATTCATACACATTTATTCGCTGATAACCTTTGGCTTCCAAATGGTAAGACAAGCGTTCTACAAACATTTAGTGATAATTAGTCATGTCTGCAATGTACTTGGCATACAGCTTGATCAGCACAGCAAATGTTCTTAAAAAAATTATACCCATCATTAATCTTTACCATTCTACGGAACGCACTTAAAAACTTGATTAACTCCTAGCTTCCTGTTTTTAGGCTGTGACAAACCCTATAGCACGAGGGCCATAAACATCACAGTTAGGGGTCTTAAGCACAGTCCTCTAGGGCAATCAGAGTCAGGAACACCAGTTTGTAACAAAACAGTGCTTTATTGTTATTTTAATTGCTTAAACCCCAAAAACCAAATCATAAAAACAAAACCTAGCTCCCAATTGGAGCCCTCTCTCACTAAACTATGCTGGTCCAGACTGACCAACCTAATCACCCACTACCTCAACCTCCCAACCAGACCCAGCTACGCCAGGCTCTGGAAAACCTCCCCTAGACAGCACACAAAATGTCCAGGCAGGTATTGCCTCTTCTTGTTCAGGGCCTCTCCTTGCCCTGGGAGCGCAGGAAAACTTCCTCTTCCCCCAACAGTCTCCCTGAGTATCAGGCTCCAGGGGTTTTTAATGTCCAGCACCTGTGCCTGATGCCGGCCTCATAGAAACCCCGGACCGGATCCTGCAGATTTCTGGCCTCCTGGAAAAGCACGCATGGATTTTCCACAGAATGGGGGAACGGAGCATTGGCCCACCCTGCTCTCCAATAGCTCCACCCCAGGGACCCATATTTACATTTTGGATAGCACCAAATGCCAAAAGAAGCATCTCCCTGGGGCTTACACTGTCACAAGGCACGGATACATATTACATGCGCTTTGAAAAACAGTGTTTGTCTTTCAAAACTCATCCCACAATTTACAATAATTGGAGCATTTTTGGATACTTTTTATTACATTCTGATTCATACAAATTTTAATTTTAACAAAATTTGCTAGTTTCTTCAGTTCATACGAATATCTGAAAATGAGGCGGGACCTCAATGAAACAAATAAAAATGAAGCAGAGAGTTCAGAATTTTGTTGTGTTTCTCACTCACACTTATTCATGCTCTCTCACATTCTCAGTCACATGCTCTCACTTACTTTATCTCACACTTTTATTCACTCTCTTTCACCCTGTCTAAAAGTCCCCCTACCTTGACTGCTGACTGCTTCTGTGTCCCTGTCTCCTTTCCAGCAGCTCCGCTCCTTTCTCTTGAATCTTCCTGTTCCTCTGTCTTCTTTCTCCTGTCTTCGATTCTCCTGTGTCTTCTTTCTTTGTCCATGTGTGAAAGAGCGTGCAACAGAATGCGAGTTGGTATGAGAGAATGTATGAGATTGAATAAAGGTAAGTGACAATAAATTGTGTCGCTTCAAATTATGTCTGAACCAAAATGGCAGGAAAACAAATTGTCTAAAAATGAATGGACCAAAATCGAAACTAGAAATACGTGTACAAATCGTTTTTGGTCCGTTTTTACTAGTCTATTATTTATCACATACAAATAATTACATATATTTTATTTGGCTTCATAAACAATCATGATGTGGATAATTTAAAACTCACTTAACAAATGCAAAATATTTCAAAATATTTGGCAGAAGAATGAAACATTGATACGCAGTGGTGCATTTTCGCCAAGGCCTAGGGCAGCAGTTCAATAAATTCAATAAGATACTATTACTCGTTTGGGTTAACCAAAACAAAATAAACACTATTTTTAGTATGACTACAATAACTAAAAAATATTTGTTTCTGAACCTAAAACCTGCAACATCTTGCTCTAAAAGGTATATAGTTGTTATTGACCTTGGTAAAATCTTATAAGAAAACTTTGACCTAAGGAGAACTTAAAAGAAAAAGTAAACGTCTTAAAGGAGTAACCCTGGGGATTACATTTAACGTGATGTTATATGACCCAGCGCAGAAGGCATTGCACTCAAGTACTGCTTCTTAGATACAATGTGAGAGCAGCTAGAAAAAACTCTCAGAGAAGGTAAAGCAGCGAGTAGAAGGCATCAGGAGAGAGAAAGGGTAATGGAGACACTAAAAAGAAGAGTGAGAGAGATAGTGTAAGGGAGAAAGGAGGGATGTAGGCAAGGAGGGATAGAGTGAAAGAGATGATAAGGGACTATGTGTATGTGTCAGTGTGTGTGTTAGGATGAGTATCTAAATGTGTGTGTTAGAGGGAGTGTGTTAGTGTGAGTGTGTGTGTTCAAAGGGATGTTTGTTAGCATGAGTGTGTATGTGATAATATGAGTGAGTAATATTACAGTATTATTCTTTTACTTATATAGCACCAACTATTTATGCAGTACTTCTAAAAATACATATATTCAAGAGGAATGACAAGACTAGAATACACAGACTAAGACAAACCGATACATTAGCTAAAGAGGGCCCAGCTCTCAAGCTTAATTAATTAATGTATGTGTTAGCGTGGGTTTGTTAGCATAAGCTCATCACTGTGTGTTAGAGTATGTTAGTGTAAGTGTGTAGCAAGTGCGTGTGTGAAAGAATGTGTTAGTGCTAGAGCGCATAATTATGTGTGCCGCTGCTCAATGGGCTCTGATTTTCCCAACCAGCCCATATACCCTATGGAGGTTGTGTCTGCTGCTTTATCTGACATCATGAGGGACAGCAGACATAAAGCGGCTGGGTGTGCGGCCCTGGGTCAGGCCTAGGTCAGCACCTACATAAATATGGCACTGCTACTTCCCCTGAATGACCTAGTAGCAGTAAAACAGGTTGGAAAGAAATACACCATGAGCAATTAATCAGGAAGATGACCATTGTGTGTTAGGAAGAATTATTGGATGATAACAGCGCTATACAAAATAAAATAAATGGTTACAGTAAACAGAATGATATTATTACTATATCTTAATATTATTGAAACACATTTGCTAAATTTATGGACGGCATCTTATGTTGTATTGGCTTATGAAAAGTTAGTGTTGGTTATAGGTCAATTTTAAAGTGACCACATAATGATAGATAAATGAGAATGTGAAGTCTATGAATGTACATAACTGAATACGTTATTGGCTTACGCTATTTTTTTAAGGACCCACTGGATTTAAAGTTTCCATGTGCCTGTAAAACAATTCACCTATTGACCTTTTATACATTTTGCTTATTTGTTACTGTACATAATAAACTAGCAATTCAAATTGTTTTCTAAGAACTGGGAATTCACAGACGCAATTTTCTAATGCAATTTCCTCTGTTTGACTAATTCTCTTTATAATCACTGGGGCAAACTTTATTGCACTGAGGCAACATTAATCTTAAACGTTGGAATGGGCGCATTTACTGGTATGTTAAACCAGTTCATCCCCATAAATGTGCTGATCAATCATGCAGATGATGGCTGCATCATGGCTGTGGTGATGAAACTAGAACGTGTTTATCATTCCAGACTTTTCATTCCTAGGGAAAATGATCTACAATCATAACATTTACTTTAAGCCATATGAGTATTCACTCTTCACCGAGTTATTATCCTAAATTTAAAAGAGAAAATATAACAGGTGGATTAATATTGTCTCTGGTATTTGTTAATTCTTATTACATTGTTTTTCTTTTCCTTCTATATTATATAATCATACTATTATTATTATTATTATTGAATAGAGCTGGATGAAAGCTTCAGCCTATGTCAAAGCCCTAACGAGAGCTCTTGGCATAGGGTTGGAGGCTTCACCGTGCTCTGATGTCACGCAATAGAAAGAGTAGCGAGGATATGGGTTCTAGGATGGTCAAGTGCGCCCCTCAATTTGCTGTACCTGGGCAGCTGCTTTCTTGCCTTATGGAAGTTAAGGGTCTGGCCCATGTTTCATAATTGAGGTAAACGTAACAAAGTAATAACTTCAACTGAATTTCCTCTCTGTAGAAAAGGCATGTAGAAGAATAGAGTAGTGGACAATTGTAAGGGTATGACACACTGGGTGACAAAAGGTATTTGTTAACAAAATGTAGGTTCTGGTAGATAACAAACATCTGAACAAAATTATGCTCTGCTACCTTGCTAGCAAGATGTTGTTTTTCTGTTGGATTGTTCACATATATAATGGAAGCTCTGACAATAGACGCATATTATATTTATATTAACACTTGTCAAAGTAAAAATAAAAAACACATAATCAATATGATGTATATAGGCGTGAGAATTAAGAACAGGGATAAACTGAAGTGTGACAGATCCCATTTAAAAGGCTTTTTTTTATTTTCAAACGTTGATACATAATATTTGCTGAGTTTAAAAAATGAATCTATCAGACAATCAATATGTTTCTTTGTATTAGAATCCTTTATCAATATACCAGCTGTGATTTATTTTACTTAGCACTGGAGTGATTCGACGTGTAATCCTAAAACCATATTAAATCTGATGGAGACATCCAACTAAGATTTTAGCAATCAATAGCAATAAAGAAGACAGAAAGTTTGGCCTGGGAACCGCATTTTGTTATATGCCGTGCTGAGTTAAATCATCAGATCGTTTTTGCTGAAAATGTCCTGATATTAGTGAGCTGCCATAAAAATACTGGCTAACCATTTAGAAAAACATGGTTGCATCAATAGCAAAATGTGACTTATATGTTCTAATAAAGTTATAGGTTAAAACTATATCAGGTAACCTATTAACATGTTGAACTATATCAGGTAACTATATCAGGTAACATTAACATGTTGAACTTCTTTTGGCATGCTATTTTATATCCACTTATAATCCACTTTATACTAAAAACATTACATGTAACACTCAACCTAATACACTCAGCCTATACACTCAGTTACTCATCTGTGGCAATGGAAATATTATTATTATTATTATTATTATTTATTTATATAGCAACAACAACACTTCTTACACTACATATATACACCAAGAGAAAGTGGAAGAGGTGATGTCTTGCCAGAGAAGCTGACGGAGAAGGAACGGTTAGACAGATATGAGGAGAGCTGTCTCTCAAATGCCTGTAGAAGGTGAGGCAAGAAGAAGGTGGGGAGCAACAGTATCAAAAGCAACAGAGAGATCCAATAGTATTAGAAAGGAGAAGTGACATTTTGGTTTGGCAGAGCTGTATCAGTAGAGTGAAAGGGTTTGAAACCAGACTGTAGAGGGTCAAGGAGCTAATTAGAGCAGAGGAAGTAAGGCGATTGTACACAATGCGTTCAAGGAACTCAGAAGTAAAATGAATCAGAGATAGGGTGGTAGTTAGTCAAACAGATAGGATCTAAGGAACATTTTTAGATTGGGTGTGATTAATGCATGCTTGAAGGTTGTTGGTACAGTTGTTAGAGAAAGACTAAATAGGTAGGCAAATAACGTACAAAAGAAGTGGGATAGAGACTTTGCAAGAAGGGATGGGGCCAAGGGGACAGGTTGTTGGGTGAGAAAAAGAAAGAAGAGTGTCTAGCTCTTCTTCAGTTGTAGGGTATGTGCATGGACAGTTAGTATGGGATGAGCAGGGGGTGATGGTGGGTGGTGGAGGTGGTTGCAAAGAAGAGGTCTTGTTTTTGAAGTGAGTAGCAAGATCTTGTGTAATGAAAGGTTTTTGGTATGGGTATGGAGGGACAGAGAAGGGAGTTGAAGGTAGAAAAATGTCATTGTGGGAAGGAAGAATATGAGAGGATATGAGAGTAGAGAAGAAGAGTTGCTTAGCGAGAGAGAGCGGAGTTGTAGGTGCGGAGCATAAATTTGTAGTGAGTAAAGTCTTTGCTAGGCTTGGATTTTCTGCAGTAGCCTTCAGCATTGCAGCAGCATTTCTGAAGAAAGCATGTGATTTTGGTATGCCAATAGTGATCATTTACAAAGTACCAACTACATTGCTCGGAGAATTACTATTTATTAACCTGCATTTACATGTCCATGACCCAAGAAAGTCTTCCTCTGTGTGCAATGTGATTGGTTGGCATTTCAATGTAACTTCCATTCGGAGAGTGGGGTCCAAGCATTCCCAGCTGCTTTTTAATTAAAGGTCTCCTGTATCCTACATATACAGTATATGATAATGAGGGAGGCATATGACTTCTACTACTTGAGTGTACATCACAGTACCTCTGAAACAGTTAGTGAAGGAACTGTCTTCTTGTAACATGCAACTTTTGGGTTGACCTTAAATATGAACAGTTTATAGAAGATGTTCTGCATTGTCATAGATTGTCTTGGGCTTTTAACCACCATAAACAAGAAGAGTAGCCATTATTAGGTATCTCTGATCTGTAAAATGCTTTAATCTGTTTAGCACAAACTTTTCCCCATGATAGAAATGTATGTCTTGTAAAGTTATACTGTAGATCCCAGTTGATTGTGATGTTTCTTTTTTATCTGTGTGACTAGAGAAAGAGTTTTTAAGCTACACGATGTTCAAAAAAGAGTTGCTTCTGCTTGTTCACACAATATAGACTCTTAATAGCTGTTATTTTGTGATTTTATTTTTATTTATTTATTTTACATTAAGGATTTACTAGCCGTGCTACATTCATCCAAAGAATTTTAGATGTTAGGTAGGAAAGCACTTTCAATTTTATTCTACAAAATTACATTTGGTACGGAACAAAGGCTTGATTGTTTCTTTAATATATTTCTGTTTAATCTCTACATACCCACTTGCAAGACCTACCTTTATTGTGTCCATATTCAGTTTTTATGATGTGTGCTTTTGACAGAAGATAGAGATGAATAGCAGAAAAAGGCTACACAAAACAATCTTTGACTGTTTTAATGCTGTAGATTGTATTGTTGTCTATGCTTTCCATTTTACAGACTTACAGTTTTATTATACTTCTTATAATTTTTATAATTCATTTCTTACCAACCTTATTGAAGTTTGTGTCATCTTCCACACAGTTCATATTATTACTCTATCATCTCCAACCTCATTGGTGTCATTATTATTCTCCTTTCCTCAATAGTAGCTGTCAGATGCTTTGATTGGAAACAAAATGAATTGGCATTAATTGCTTTCCATATCTCCATTATTACTGTATATATTTTTCTTTATCTAGCAACAAAATGACAATAAAGGCTCAAAAGAGTGGTTCACCTGCAAGTAGATCCTTAAATCAATATATACTGCCCTTCTTTGATTAATTACTTTCAAAATTGGCCTTGTATACTATGAAATTCAATTTAATATTTTATATTTTTGCCACATTTGGTCTAGCATTAGTTACTGTTTTTGATTGTGTATAGATACATGTGTATGTCTGATATGTTAGGATTTAGCTTATCAGCTATTGCTTAGCTTGGTGGGCTATCAGAGCTGACACTAGGGTCAGCCTTTCTTCTGTATTATCTTGTTTACAAATATAAGAGAGAACCTGGCTGCAATGGCCCCAAACCAATTTAGCCACCTAGGTCATTTATATGGTTCAGGTGACCCAAAGCTTTATGGGTGTCAGATGTGAATAAACTAATAATAAGAATGTGTTTTATTACATTATTTCACACATGTACAACAGTATGATACAACCATAAAAGAAAGATGGACAAATGGATTTGGGACCTCAAGAGCGAATGCCATTACAGAAGAGTGACGTTTGAGAAGTAATGAACACTCCATGGATTTTGCAGTGCGGAACATGTGCACTAGTTTTCGTAAAACTTTATTTTCAGCAAATATGCACCAATCAACTATAACGTGGGCCATCTCTCATGAAACCGATGAAATCTCTCATGAAACCGATGAAATGAAAATAAATTGTGGAAAAGTTATTATCATATATTTTTCTTCATTGATAAATATTGGTGACAAAACCAGACATTAATATATGTATAATACCGTATTATGCTCTGAAAAATACCCCTTGTCTTATAATCGGGGTCGTCTTATAACTAGACCTCAAATAGGTCTGACTATGAGACTAAGATCCCGATTCCCCGCAGCGTGTAGACGTCTACGCGATTTGCGTAGACAACTTCCGCTGCAGCCGGAAGGAACTGTGGTTAGCACCCCTTAATGCCACTCTGCCTCCAGAAATGCCTTTTAACCCTCTATATGCCACTCTGCCCCATAATATGCCTTTTAACCCCCTAAATGCCAGAGTGGCATATAGTGGTATAAGGCATTTCTGGAGGCAGTGTCTCACATAGGGGGTCAAAAGGCATATAATGGGGCACAGTGGCATATAGAGGGTTAAAAGGCATATCATGGGGCATAGTGGCATACAGAGGGTTAAAAGGCATATCATGGGGCACTGTGGCATTTAAAGGGTTAAAAAGGCATATCATGGGGCACAGTGGCATATAGGGGATTT
This sequence comes from Spea multiplicata, assembly GCA_009364415.1. Lineage (NCBI taxonomy): Eukaryota > Metazoa > Chordata > Amphibia > Anura > Pelobatidae > Spea > Spea multiplicata. The sequence goes on along the minus strand of VKOC01001065.1, from coordinate 26,486 downwards.
AAGGCATTGTATGGGCAGAGAGGACAAGCTGGGGGTGCATACTGGGGGGCAGGTTGGAAAATAAAAAGAAAATGAAAACAAAATGTTTTTTTCTCATCATAGCTTTTATTAAAAAAATAGTTTACATGAATTAACATATACTGGTAAAACTTTTTTCTTATAAGATCGTCTTATATTCAGGCTTTTTCTTTTTTTCCTAAATTTATATTTAGATTTTGGGGGGTCGTCTTATAATCGAGCAAATACGGTATATAATGCTGGGGTAATTCAGTCCTTCTCCACTGGACTGCACGTGCCTATAAACTGCCAGGGCCTTTCTGCACAGTGCCCTACTGCTGCTTCCGCATCTCTTTGACCATCATTACTAGGGGAATTTTTTTTAAATAAATTCTATAATATTGGGGAAATCCAGTCCTACTTCATGGGCTGCATGACTCTGTCATCTGCCAGCGTCTGCCTGGCCAAGCCCGGTGCTCTACTACTACTGCTGCTGCTGCTGCACCTTTTTGAAAAGCCCTTTCTCTGTTGGAACCTTTTTTTTCTTTCTATAATATTGGGAAAATTCAGTCTTGCTCCACCCAGACAATCAGGATGGTGCTATCAGGCTGTTTGCCCGGTATACTCGATGGCTAGTTCAGGCCTGGTTATGACAATCAAGGCTACAGTCAGAGTGATTGCTTTCTATACTTTTTATTGTTGAAATAAACTAATCCATTCCGTTTTATGTGTTATTTAAACAGGTATTGTAACACCTGTCACACATGGAAGCTTTTGTCTGACTGTACCATGTGATGACTCTAACAATTTAGCACCACACATCACTGCTTTGAGTGTGTGCTTTTTATCATAGATTGAAATCATTCCTAAACTGGGAGCATTACATAACTTCTATATATCAAAAATATCCTGATTACTAGGGGCAGTATGGTTACCCTCATAAAACATGCTCACTGGTACCATTTTTGATTGTTATCATTGATGGATAGGTTGCATCACAATATCATTATTTGAAATGATGGAGACTTTAATCAACTGCTCAGTCTTGAATGGTATCTAAAGGCTTTATTTATATTCACTAGTGAACTTTGTATCATTTGGTACAAAGCAGACTGATGCAAACATCCATTAAAAACCATTACTTCTTTTTTGTTAGGGGGTCATTACACAGGAACAGCTGAGATATGTTACAACATTAAATGAAATAGAAACAGTAATTACGGGTATAAATCCTCTTTTGCATTTCAGAACTCAATGGTTAAAATGCAGACAAAGCCTGATACAATAATAACCATTTACTGGGCAATATGTAACATGGAGATACACTTAAGCAGATTGTTAACGCTTAACAGCCCATATTAGTTTTTACAGAAGTACATTGCGTATGTGAATACGCTTTATTAGCATTCAAAATTGCCCAGAGTATAGAGTTGGAAGGATAGTCTACATGAGAGTTGCAGTTTTAGTTCCCTGATTTGATGTTGCATTGATCAATGTATGAAACAAAAATGCTTCTTATAATGGCAATGAAACATTGATTCATCTATTGGATCAATGCAGTAGCATACAGTGTGTACCTTTAAATACCCCCATTACAAAAAAAAAAGGATTTGGTGTTAATCTGTTATTGTATTTTTTTTGGGTACTCCCTTTTTTAGTGTAAATTTGTGTAAACTGGTGGTGCTAAATAATAATAAAAATAATAACAAAAATAATAACAATAATACGTTTTATTTCAGTAGTAATTATTATAAATAATGATAACAATAAATGCCAGTTCGCCATAAGACCAGATACTGTATATACTACAAAAAGTCTGAATGCAAGAAAGAATTATGACAGATTTGCCAGCAGCATAACATGATTTCCAATCCAATTTTCTGGTAAATTTTATCAGATATGTGTGTCCTATAAATTATGTAAAAATTGCAGAATGAAGGAACAAAAAAAACCGTTGCAGCATACTGATTTAACCCATTCATACTGTATAGAAAGTAACTGACTTAGAGTTGGGGGCAAGCAGAGTTTTACCTGAGAGTTCCAAGGTATGCAAATAAAACATCTATAAATGTGTAATGCAATTGTTGTCTGGTGCCGTGTGTCCTTCTGAAGTACAGCTCTGGCATGTGGAGTCATATCCCAGCACTTACAAGAAAAGCCTTAGAGGTAGGTGCTGGAGGTGCTGCTCTCAGTCAGGATTAGGGTAGTGCCCAGGGGCAGATTTAACCATACTGATTCTTTATATGCATATGACAGCCAGTGGTCTCTTCTTGCATTATGATTTGAACATACTCAGCATAAATATCAGTGTGAACTACCCAGCAGTTTGATTGCTTTTATGCACCTTCAATGTTTGATTAAACTTTTCACTTTGTTATTTCTATATCTTCAGTGTCATGTGTCCTCTGGCCAAGACTTCACGGAGCGTTTAACAAATGCTGCCTTTATCCAACGAGTTTCATTCTCTGAAACCTGCGCGGTTTCCCTACAGCTGTTCTTTGACAAATCACTCAAATTAGATCCGGCACTTGCTATGACTTTGCTAAGTGAGTTCATTTTCAAAGTGTGGTATCTGAGACAAGTAGGTTGGGGGACCCCAGAGGGTTAGAGAAAAGCTTATCATCCTGCCTTGACTAAAGCATTTTGAAAACCTAACAACATGAAAATATCCCCTCTTAGTGTTCATCTATTAATTGAGGATATAAACTCAGATCACACAGTTGTAAAAGATGAGATTTTTGAACATGCAACACACAACCCACGTGTGTGTAATATAGGGTTATGTGTAGTAAAGTTATCTAGTGCTTTTTTTCTCAATTTGATAAATGTGTTACGTCGGGACCTAGACAACACAGGTAATGTACCCACTATGCAGAGACGTATTCACGGCACGGCGCATACAGTTAGAAAGTCCAAGGGGGAGGAACAATACAGGGGCCAGAGGCAGTAAACCGTGGTCAGGAGACATCGAGGTCGGGAGCGAGGTCAAGAAACGATCCGAGGTCTGGCACACAATGATGGCAAACAAGTAATATAGCAGAGAGCACAAACACCCAGAGTAGCATACAGTGACTCTTTGAACGGGCACTGTGTGAACAAAGGAGTGTGTGTAAATAAGGGACAAGGGCGGGAAAACTGACTGGGGACCAATGGGAGAAGCCGCGACGTCATTGCGACCGGCGCCATAGAATGGCGTCGGTGCAAAAAACATAAAACATAAACGAGTGCTAAAGCCGCGAGTACCGCGGGTCCAGCACCCATCAACAGAGGTAGAGCGTCGCGAGCATGCCACAGCCTTATGACTCTGCGAGTGGAGTACTTTGCCGTCGTGGGCGGCTCACGGCGGTTCTCAGTATGCACGTCACTCGCGAGCGCGCCGCCCACCCGCGGCCGACCGACGTGGGACCGTGGCGGAACCCGGAAAGCACAACAAAATGCCACAGTTCACTACGAGTTACTTTTTTGTTATTTGTTGTAATATAAATTCAATAATAAAATATTCCATGTGTTGGAATTTTATGCATACATAAATATAAAGCTCACTAAAAAATAATATTGTAGCATATAATTGTTAAATGAGTTTCATACATTGACTTAAGGTCTTAACACATTTCTAAAATCTATCTTTCAAGTTACCCTATTTGCTCGATTATAAGACTAGTTTTTACCTCTCATATTCAAGGTTGTCCTATACTCAGACCTCAAATAGAGGTCTGACTACAAGACTAAGATCCAGATCCCCCGCAGCGCTACAGGGGACCTGGATCCTCCTATCTGGCAGCCGGTGGACGTCTGCACGATGCGCACAGACAACCCCCGCTGCTGTCGGCACTTCTGCCCTGCGTCACATGACCTTACGGTGTTCCACCATAGAATCCCTGCTGGAAGTGCCGGCTAGCAGACAATCTCCAGGGCTTCTATGACGGAGCAGTGGCTTATAGTGACCTGCCAGTGCTCAGTCATAGAACCCGGCAGAAGTCCTGGGTAGCAACAGAGGTTGTCTCTGCGCATCGCGCAGATACCCACTGGCTGCCCCCACTGGACACCAGGGAGTCTGGAGCACGGGCGACAGATCTAGAGATGCATCGGTAAGTCGGGGGTGGTATATAGGGGTTATAAGGCATATCTGGGGGTAAGAGTGGCATATAGGGGTATAAGACATATCAGGGGGGCAGAGTGGCATATCAGGGAGGCAGAGTGGCATATAGGGGGGTATAAGGCATATTAGGGGCACAGTGGCATATAGGGGCTAAAAGGCATACCGAGGGGGATAGAGTGCCATATAAGGGGTATAAGGCATATCTGGGGGGCAGAGTAGCCTTGGGGCAGATATGCATAATTGGTGGTAGGTTAGCAAATAAAAGGAAATAAAAACAAAAAATGAATTTTTCTCAATCATAGTTTTTATTAAATCTGAAAAATAGTTTACATCTGAATTAATATTTACTAATTAAACTTTTTTTCTAATTTAATTTTCCAATTTTGGGCGGGTCGTCTTATAATCAGGGTCGTCTTCTAATTGAGCAAATACGGTAATTTATATTCTCCAGACAGTCAAACTTTGAATGGGGTTCCCCTAAATTCCCACCATATGATCAATTTAGGGGTCTGCTTTGGACAATGAGTTTGTAGGGGGCTCAACCACTGTGTTAATCTGAGCATTCGGACTGGTCCATACCTCTCTCTTGTCCAATGAAGCGGCAATTTAAATGACATAATTTTTTGGCGCACAGTGTCAGTGTGGGCGAATGATTGCTGCATGTCGCAGGACCGGGTCGGATAACTGCTCAGTGAGGGAGCTGCAGGCCACAGAAGGGAAGTGCAAGATAAGTACTGTGTAAACACAGATCAGTCATAACATTATGATCACTGACAGGTGAAGTGAATAACACTGATAATCTGGTTATAATGGCAGCTGTCAGTGGGTTGGATATATTAGGCAGCATGTGAAGATTTCAGACTCAAAGTTGTTGTGTTAGAAGCAGGTGAAAATGGGCAAGCAATCTCATAGACTTTGACGAGGGCCAAATTGTGATGGCTGTCTCAGAGCATCTCCGAAACTGCAGCTCTTGTGGGGTGTACCTGGTCTGCAGTGGGCAGTAGCTATCAAAAGTGTCCCAAGGAAGAAAAAACGGTGAACCAGCCACAGGGTCATAGGTGGCCAAGGCTCATTGTATAATTGTTTTCACATTTTCTGGCTACATTACTTAACCTAATGAGTGCAAGTGACAAAAACAATTATATATGATATCGTTATCAAATTCCTTGCCACATGTGCCATTAAGTATGATATTCCATAAAACACTGTGTATATATATTTAATGATTTATATGATAACGACCATGTTAGTTACATTTTATGTCTTTTAAAGCAAAAGTCCAATTTACATTTTCATTTAACTTTCTTGTGCTAAAAGAATTGGGGGCAAAAGTCAGCTGACTGTCTTCTGAAACCGGGGACATCTCATCTTCTAACATTACTGTACCCCAAAAACAAGAATGTAAAGAATACACATATAATCAGATTGCTGATGGACTTTACCACTTTAAGTAATCAGTGCACCTGACAGCTGGATATCCGCATCTGCTCAATACTTTTTTCTGCTCTAGTAGGAGTGGCGGATCAGGTGAGTATGAGGTGATGTCAGCCCGCAGTCAGTCCGAGCCTGTATATATTTATTTTTGTGTTACATAGCCTCAGCTTTTCAGGAGGCTTTCAACAGTTAAGGTTCATTTTAAACCTAATTTGATGTTGATCTGATGTTTAAATGACATTTGAAATGAAATGAAGACTCGCTTTCTTAGCAAGCACAAACTTTTATATAAACATAGTACTCGCTGACAGCGTTAAAGGATAAATGCCACATTTGCAATTGTTTCTCAAAATGCCTGACCTTTAGGTAAATATAGCCAGTGTGTAAAAACATGCAGGCAGTTTGGCTTTTCGGCAAACCCAACAAAATGTTTATTTTTTACAAAAGGTCACTTACAAGGAAAGTTCACCAATTAACAGAAAAACACACAGAAAGATTTAGGTGAATACTTCACTGCATGTTTATACTGACGTATTCAGACTTGGTGATTCAATACTAAATATTTATGAAGAACATAGTCAGGGTCCAACTACAAAGCATGGGTTTAAAATGTGGTATTATCACCAAAGCAACCAATGGACTTTAGTTAAATCAGTGGAAGCATTTTGTTTGTTTCTAAGGTGATGTATTGCTTTTCATAAGTACTATGATTGCATTTAATTTATGAAATACCAGTATTTTCTGTAATGCTGTTATGGTAAGAAGAGAGCACAACTTTAACAATAACAATAATATGAACAAATATAAGATATAATGGTACAGAAGGTGAAGAAGATGGTCCTGCTCTTGGATGAGTGAAGTGCTACCAAACAAAGACAGATTTATATTTGTGACTAAGATGCGACCAGATCAGAAGTGTAACCAATAAATGCCAGGACCCCCAGCAACACTCACAATGGGGGCACCCAAGCTTCTCCTACATACACACACACCATACCATACTTACATATAATAACATATGTACACAGAGACATACACAGACGCATACAGTAACATACTGATACACACGAATGTACTATTATGCTTACACATATGCACACTGCCATACTAATATATCTATACAGACTAACACAGACACTAACACACACGCAGTACTATGTACTTACATGCACACACTAGCACATACCAACATAGTTACACACACTAACATACTTACACACAATAACATACTTACTCACGCACAAACCCACAACAACACACACCTACCTTTGTTGGCTCAAGAGGGAAGTTGACTCTTCTGCTTCCTCGCGGTCCTCATCGCAATTTGAGGAGGGAAATCAGAAATGATATCAAATCCTGCAGCTCAGACTTAGCATGCTCTAACTGAGAGATTGCTGCTGGCCGACCCTGCGGGGTTTGGCAGTGCAATGAGGAGCTGCAGGGGCCTCCATTACACCAGTAGATCAGATCATTTGATTGCACACAGGCAGCGGAGGGCGCACAATGCTTCAGCACATGAGGGTTGAGATATGACAATAAGGGAGTCCAGATGAGGGTATAAGATTTAGGAGTGATGTACCAGTCATGAACAAAGAGTTGAGATGTGATAGTAACATAGTTCATAAGTCCCTACTGTGTTGTGTTGATAATAAGGGTGTAGAGGAGAGTCAGAGTTGTAGGAGTGAAATACCAAGCATAAATAAAGTAAAAGGACACTCTTTCCTCTTTTGTTGAACTCTATTTGCCCTGATCTTTAAGCTTGATGCTATTAATCTGCCAGGCCTGACCTTCAACCTAAACTTGGTATTTTAGTAGGTTTTTCCATAAGCCCTAGACCTTGTATTGGAGAACGATCTGCAAAGTCCTGTAATCAAGGTACCTGAAGGCTTAACCAAATTTACATACATGACTGTTTTAGGCTATACACCTGCACTTTCAGAATGTCCTTTATTGACTTAAACCAAGGTTCCATAGTCTGCTGAGTACCTGGTGCTCTCCAGTAGCAGGTATTGCACGGGATTTAAGAGAGGAAGCATTAGGCTAGGTCTTTGCCAGTAGCGGCATAGACCTCTACTCAACCATTGGGGCTGTTCAGAGGCAGACAGACCCCATGGTAAAAAAAAGCCCTTTTAACAAAATATGTCTTATACCATTAGAGACCAAAGTATCAAAAAGAATGCTTTATCCTTTAAAAGCAAAATAATCCTAAACATGTTAATTCCCATAACTCATCAAAACACATAACAAAACACTTGACCATGTTATTAATGATGATCTCAATAATTCTGCACAGTATATGAAGGAGCTTAATGTGTCTAGTTGTTAATATTAATGTTACCTGTTTTTTTCTACTGCCCTTGCTCTTGTATTGTGCTTTATTCTAGAAATAGTAATTGGCCCCACTTTGGCCATCCTGTCTGGGCAGTATACTTGTTGCTAATAGTAACAATGGGACACATTATTTTCCTGGAAAACTATAGTTCCTTTTTATAATGGCGCTTAATTATGTTGAAATCCATTATACATATATATGGGATTTATGCACTGCATGCTATAAAACATCTAATGTTATAGATATTAAACTCAAAGTGTAAAAAAGTAGGTAGTATGGTTTCTCATAATCTGTATTTTACCATACAGTTGTCATTTGCATCGGATAGAAAGGCATATATCCATCCTAAGGAGATTAAACAAAAATATTTTCCTTAGGGAAACTCAATGATGGAAAAATAGTTAGCAAATGACTTTTATTATACAAGTGGTGCTGTAATCGTTTTTTACATAGGGTCCAACAGCTAAGAGTCACCCATTGCCCTAAAGACAGGAGAGGGTCTTAACAACTATGCTCATGTGTTGTGTGCACAAAAGTTTGAGAGTTTTCACTGTTCACAATATGTTCATACTTTGGACAGAAATATAGAAGTTTTATCTGAATGTTAATAAACATACTTAAAATAAAAATACTTTCTAAAACTGGTAAAATAGCCTGGTCCTGTCCAGTGACATTCTGCTTTTGATGTTTGCTAACTTGCAATGCAATATAGTTACGACCATTAGTGAACCAAATTTGTGCCCGTCAGATGATATGATTAGGAATATCTCACAATTTCACAAGTATCTAAGGCATAAATATTGGAAATTCCTTTACACCATATTGCCATATATTGTCACTATGTCAAAATACTCCAAGTTTGGCGAATCTAACCAATAAGACTCTCACCACCATTACACAATACAAGGAGCTGAGAAGCTATATCATCTGTTATACATCAATGCGTTGTATGCAGTACCTAAGATAAATGAACATATTAAATTATTCATTGTATATTATTTTGTAGCCAAGAAATATAACTTCTGTTCTATACAACTACATAGATGTTTGTTTATTGTTTACTAATTAATTAATTTGGACAGTGCATTTTCCATTTCATCCCGAGCCTCATTAAACCAATAACATTACAGTGCATCTCTGAAGCTTGAACATTGCGTCAAAATACTGTGATAAAAAATTTGAAATAGAAAAAAACTAATATGAAGAAATAAAAGAACAAACAATCTAATATTCAAAATGAAATTAGGCTCTAGAAAATTAATGAAAGTATAGTTGTACTATTCTTTTTAGAAATTAATGGGCAAAATATGTGGCATTTCTAAAAATCTACATTTGTGTGCTTCTGTATTATTACAATTTCTGTAAATATGTTATTCTCTGTTGTTTTTCAAAAGCAATAATATTTTATTATTCCTTCCAGAGCTTGAAATAACAGATATATGTGAGGTTTCTATAAAATAATTACGTACCCGCTATTGCTAAAGGCGGACACAGTGTGATCAACATTTAAGCAAGTGTATGTCAGGCTTTCTGTTTAATGTATCTCAATAACAACAGTATGCATGCATCTAGATAGATTAATGGTTGTCATGGTTACCACATTTTCCTGTTATTTTTACTATTATGGGATGGTAGTTTTATAAGGCATACTTGTTATTGTCAATGTACTGCAGTCATTTTAGAGGAAGTTTTTTAAGCCTTAAAACCTCTATCGATGTAAAGGTTTTTTTTATAACCGGAAGCATAGGAACATAGAATTTTCTTTCTTTCTTCTCTTGCTATAAAAGCTTAACTCTTGCTTGATCTTAGGTCTTGTCTTATAAAGAGCCTTATGCCTATCCCACGTATGATCAAATTCATTCACTGTATGTACCTCTACCACTTCTACTGAAAGAATTTTCCAGTTGTCTACCACACTTCTTTGTATGAGCAAGTGTGCTTGATTAAGGGAATGAATATGAGTATATGAATGAGTGAATGTTTGTGAATGGGTGTGTGTGTGTGATAGCATGGATGTGTAAGTGTGTTGGGGGCTTGCATGGCATAAAGAGGATGTAATCACACTCCTATCATGCCCAGGTTCCAGCATGTACTGGCTGCCTGGGCATGATATGAGTGTGATTGCTGTTAATAATTACCTATCTATCTATCTATCTATCTATCTATTAATATTGATTTTTTTTGTCCAATTTTGGTGTGTTAACCACACAGAAAAATTCAAATTCAATAACAATATTAATATATATATATATGATTGCTAACAGCAATCACACTCCCATCATGCCCATGCAACCAGTACATGCTGGAATCTGGGTATGCCTGGGCATGATACGAGTGTGTTTTGTCATTAAGGGGTTAATAAAAGTGTTGTTATTTTTTTTTAAGGTGTGGGGGTCATTTTCGGCCAAGTGAATGCTGAATTTTTGGTTTCGGTGCAGAATTTTCATTTCGTTGTTTTCTGCGAATTTGCAAGTTTGCAAACTAGTTCAATTCATGAGTGCTTGCAATGTAAGTTCAGTTTGTTCAGTTGAGTTAACCTGATGACAGACGACTCTGATTTTAGTGAATCAACCTCACTGACTGCATTACAAAGAACAACCCCAGTGAGATTATTTTATAAGAAGACGAGCTTTACAAGGCCCTTGTTAATATATAGTGTAATCTGTGACATGCCTTTAAAAACATTCTTACACATTTTACTATGTGCTATTCATCACCCACCTAATTCCAGTAGATGTTCACTCTGAATGACCTCTGCTAATGCATAGTTAAATTAATTAGCTGTAAATGTTTTAATTCACCATGATAAGAAGTTGCATGCAATGGTTATATTTTTGTTTGTATCAACACTGAACAAGCTAGTTTTTTAGGCAATTACTAGTAAGGCATCATGCTGCTCCTTGTCAGCATACTAAAATACAAAAATAAATAGCTTTTGTCTGTATATTTGCTTTCGCTTTGCTTAACAAAGCTAACACATTTGATTGATATTGGTACAGAAAACACTTTCCTGCTTCATGAAACGATACATAATGGGCAAAGGGAACTCTACACAAGCATAAAACATAGTTATAGATTTGGGAATTCATCACTTGACATTGCACATGGCTTGGATTTTACCCGTGTTACAGCCAAATAGCTCTTGTAAATGACAAACAAAAAAACACCATAAATAAAGAAGTAGTACTTTGGATTTCTCTTGAATGGTGGCAATTTAGACATAAAGAAATCAGTTTGAATAATATGCCAATTAGTATTATTCAAGCCCAAACAGAAGAAAGATATTGAATAATTTAATAGATGTTGCTGTTTGGAATGGAATTACATTTAAATATGGTTGGAGTAATGCAAAACCCTCTACAACGTGTCAAATGACTGTAATGCTTTATTAGGAATATAGACTCAATTTGTGCAATACAGTTACAGTAACAGTTGGGCCACTAGACACTAAGAAAAAAAATAGAAAAATCTATGCATTAAAGGTAAGGTTTGCCTGAGAATATATAACAAATATGCTTCTTTTGTAAACTTGCCCATCCTTGCGGGAGAAATATCACTTTGTGAAAACCTGAAAAATCTCCCAGAAAATTATTGTCTTGAAAAATGTATTTCTAGATGTGCTAGTGAAGTTTGGTCCCCATTAAAATCAGTGGGGATGGGACATGCAGTAACTAATGGCAGGAGAATGGAGCTCTGTAAAATACTCCTCTGGACACTAACTACTCAGGGCCATCTTTATAATGACTGGGCAAATACTGGGCAACTACCGTGGCAACCAGTGGACTTTAATTGCATATTACTCCATATTTGGATCTCTGACTTTGAAAAGTGGTTAAAAAAACAGCTTCTGGCCTCCTGGGGATCCCTTCTTCATTATTTTTATTGCCACTTGTAATTTAAAGGATGCAACCCTTGGGGGGAACACTTAAACCTACCTTTTGGGGGATATACAACTATGATCAATGAACCCTCTATTTCTTCATCTTAGGCTCAGATAAAAGAACTATCCAGAAATAGAATGGAAAAAAAGAATAATAATCATTCACAATATATTATTTTCTTATTATGGCAACGAATAAAGGACATGAATATTATATTGTTTAGTATTTATAATGTGCATTGAAAAATATTTTGCATAGTCAAATGGTTTGTTACTGATTCAGATTTGTATTCTTGCAGTTAAACATTCCGAAATGCTGCCAAGGACAATAGTTAAATATTTAGTATCCTACATAAGTATTCCTTGAGCAAATGCCTCAATATTATTATTCTGATCAGGCCAGTTTGTCTGATCTCAAACTACATTTGATACCTTTACCTCCAAAGCATATTTGGTTATTTCAAGTTGTCGCTTACCAAATCAATTAAGTATTCTGTGTGAACATTTAAACAGGGGTATAGTACATCAAAGTTCCAGGTAACAGAGCTGACAGGTATATCAATGAAAGTATGTATTATTTACTTTTATGAAAAAGAGTGAGTAACCTTTTTTTAAAGGACAATCTTAGAATTTGTTATTTAACATTCACATTATATCAGCATGCAGGAATAACTTTTTATTCAGGTTATTGAGTAGCAGGTACAGTATTGTCACACTAAGAATGCGGTATAATTCGAGTAGATCAGCAGTTTCTGAAATACTCAGACCAGCAGTCTGGCACCAACAACCATGCCACCTAAATTTCCTTTCTGATGCTCGGTTGGAACTTCAGCAAGTTGTCTTGACCACGTCTACATGCTTAAATGCATTGAGTTGCTGCCATGTGATTGGCTGATTAGCTATTTGTTACAACAAGCTATTGAACAGGTGAGAAAACAAACAATATTTAAAAAAAATCTGCCAACATAATAATTCTATGAAATGTTATTTAAGGTGAAGTATATTTTAAACACACTATGAAACAATTTAATTTAAGTTAATTTAACGCCAGCTGAACATCAATTTGAATATGTTTATGCAAGACATTTCCTAAAGCAACACTAAAGAACCCAACAGCTATAGCTGCCCAAAGAAATTTAACTAAGCCGCTTTTGTTCAAAAGTTATCTAGAATTTTCTGTTACATGAACCAGTGTTTAATCAACAAAGAGTGTTTGTTATCAAAAGTTAACCACAGTAGAATTATAAACATTGAAGTCAGAACCATTGCTCTCTAACAGACTCTCTAACTAGTTATTAAGATCTCATATCTTATTAAGATCTCATTTCAAATATCCCAAATATTAGGTTAAACAATATATTGTACAAGGGCAGGAGACTCTTGTACTTCTGTACCGGTACATTTTAATATGTCTTTATCTTATTGTCACTTGTATATAACCAGATTGAATGTTAATGTTCATTTTCCCCTATTGCAATAGTGCTACAGAATACTTTATAAATAAAAGTGATATAGCTGTGTGTGTCAATCCGCCATGCAGCCTTCGTAAGAATCCTTCTTTTAACTGGTTCCATGCTTGACTGCTAACCTTGGAGCAAATAATCAGATATAAGCTATCTTTCAGGCTTTCTATATCAAATACCACTTCAGGTCTGTAGTCTGTTACTGTATAGATGTTACAGCGCTAAGAGGACAATGTAGCTTTAGACCATTTATAAAAGTGTGCAATCAAGGATGGCTACATTGAAAGCTGTAAAACTTAAAATGTTTTGCTACAATCTTAAATCTTAAAGAATGCACACATACCACCCAAAATAGTTGCAATGTTTTGCTAGTTTTTGTAACTCCTTGTTTTTAGCGGAAGTATAAAGTCTATATTTTTGCCCACAGAAGGCTTATTTCACATCAGCTGAAATAAGTCATTCCGGTTTAAATCATGTCTGCTGTACTTTAGCAAAATTTTCTTTCTCATCCAACAAGGTATCATATTTATTTTTTATTATTTCTTGTCCTTCAACAATGCTGAGTTTCTGTGACAACAGCTGCAGGTGCTGAACTAAGAGGTACAGCGCATATTTTAGGCGGAGATTGCTTGATTATAGCACTTTCACCAAAAATTGAACAAAAAAGGATGACAAAAACAAAGCACTCACTTTTCTATAACTAGCTTAAAATGAAAAGGGTAAAATATTTTTCCGCCTGCATTTATGCTTGAGATCAAGCGAATGCATTGTGTGACGAGTTATGGTTTCATTAACTATTTCCTTGCAGAACACACAGATGTATCCCATATTACTGATTGTATATCTTGGATATGCCATCTTTGTTCAAAATATGGCATTTTTCATAAAAAGGTACATTAAACACAGAAAACACTCCAATGCAACATACAAAGAATAAAAGCTAAAGGGGAGATGGACCTCAAGTCCCTGGACAGTCCATCTCCCAATCTGCCCACCATCAGGAGATCTACAAAATACATAGCACACTGAATCTGCTGTTAGTTTCATTCATTGAAACATGTGGTCCTCAGTGGTATCACCCAAGAATTAGGACAATATATGAAAAATAATCTAATAAAATAATCTAGTAGCTGGGACACACACCTCATTGGAATTAAGGACTCATCATCCTACCAGCATTTTTGGGTGAATGGATTCACCTTTAGGTGAATGGATTTGCCAATTCTCTTGATGAACTATATTACAAAGCATAAAAGCATCTTCTTGAGCGACCCTAAAATCTTCAATGTAGTGTCTGCATTCTGCATCCCAAATTATGTTCCCGTGCCATGATATTTATTTTCTTGGGTTCATTAAAAAACCCAATTAATTAAAAACCTAAAACTTGCCATTTAAGAAGCTTTAGTACTAGAATTAAAATTAAGCCTCTCCATTTTAACAAACAAACCAGTTATGGAAAATGTCAAAATACTGGGGAGTAAAGTGTAGGTTATAGGGGTGCAAGCAGCCTTTGCACTTATAGTATTCAGTTCATAATTCATGAAGATATTGAAACACGTTATTACGAGTCATTACATTATTATCAAACTTCATGAATTGAAATCCCCACTACAATACTGCTGTTGAAAAAATCCTGCCGGCAATGGTACCACTGGTACCGGTGCTAGGCTCGCCATGTATAAACATTATACATATTATGAACACTACATTTAATAAACCCCATAAGATAAGATTGTAAATATGAAATCAATTAAATATGGCTTTCACATCATTTAAAATTTAACCTTAAACTAATTTCTGTTGCTAACCGTTAATTTATCGATGCATTGAAATGTGCTTTATCAGCTTACATTGTGTTCTATGCAGTGTCCCCATATTTTTGCAGATATGTTTTATCATATCACAGTTTACTTTAGTTAGAGGCTGAATATCAGCTTGGAAAGGAATTGGTTTAATTGTAACATAGGCAGTAACCTCAAGTGCACTTTCAGAATTCTAACTTGGAAAGGAATCCATTTATACAATGTATTTTGCCTGAGGTTAAATCTTCTCTCATCTTCTGCTCGAACCACAAAGCAATTATCTGTTTTAGGTTTTATCTGTTGTGTTGTAATTATTACAAGTTATACATTTTGGTTTTATTAGAACATATTTGCGTATATGCTATAGGACTCTGGATTAAATTATTTCACAAAACATATTAACTGGACATTGTTGTGACTGAATGCATTCAGTGTTAATGATTATTCTTTCGTTTCCCTCTGTAGAAAAAGAAAGAAAAATAAAGAAATCTGGCTCCACATGGCCATCTCTTCATTTTATAATTATAGATATAATATTCACTCATTTTCCATTCTATTTTATCAATATACCTTTATGTAGTAGCATTTCGGGGCAAAAAATTGAATTATTATTATTATTTTTTTTTGTTCTTTAGTGTCTAAACCTGTATCAGTGATTTACATTTATATTATTTAATACTTATTTAATACTTAACACAGTTCCAAAATCAGATCAAACATTAATACATCTGCTTGTTTTTTAATTTTTATAATTGTTTAAAGTAAAAAAAGTATTTGGAAATCCTTAGTATTAAATCCTTAGTACAGGGTGCCTCTTCTGGTTTTAATTTGTTTAGATTAACAAACAAATCCGGTACACAGGTTGGTATGCTATAATTAAGTAGGTCAATTGGGAAGATCAGTGATCTCACTTATAACCAGCCCCTAGCCAGCACAGACTCCATAGTATCCTTACCCAGTGTCTGGCACAAACAGAGTATTAAACCAACAGTTACCATATGTTACCATAGGAACATTTAACATAACTAAATTTACTTATGAAAATACCTTAAGTTAATACCTTAAGTTTGTACTATTTGTTTGTCAATTGGTAAAATATATTTGTTTTCAAAATCAGAGACTATTTTAATGGAGTTTAGATATATGGCACCATGTAGTATTTCCTATCCTGATATTATCTCTTCATCTCCTGCACCCTTACTGCTTGAGAGTGAGAACAGATTAACAAAAATAGGGACTATTTCGGGAAAACATTCTAAAGTTGGATTACTGTTAACCCTAGTTGATTTGTCAATTCTTTCTTAGATAGGGTACTAGATTCAGATTGATACAAATTCTTATTTTACGAAAATTTGGCAATTTCGTCAATTCGTACAAATCTCTGAACGTGAGGGACCCACAACAAAAAGGCAACAAATAGCTAACAATTGTTGTAGGTATAACCTGTTTTAAATTTTGTAGGCACCCAAGCACAGAGCTCAGGCAGCCTGCCCTAGTCAATAAACCCATTTTCAATATCGTAGGCAGATAGCACCCAAGCACAGAGCTAAGACTAACTAACCGAAAGAGCACCCGTCCCAGAACAGACTCTAGTAGCTGCAGTTGTGACCATAATGTTCCAAGAATTTGAAACCATCAGAAAATATTTGATAGTTCGTAATCTCCGTTATATGAAAATAGTCCTCATAGGTATCATGACTATCTCAGGCAGGTTGTCTTCCTTTATTGTAATAACCATTACCAAAATTTACCTGGCTCTCTCTAGAAACTATGAAGGCAAAGGTATTCATTGTAATTGTATACTATTTGCAGAAGTTACAGTTTTGTATGCATTAAAATGTAAAATAAACCCCATGTTGTTAGGCTTCATTTGCTATGCACAATATGAGTATTACGGTTATTCATATGCTTTCCCCAATATGATTGCAAGTTCCATTTTGGCATGTGTTTAAGTAAATCTCTAGAAAGATTACAGAGGACATTTCTCAAATAAATCTATCACAGCTGATCTGTTCTTAACCACGGGACAAAGAGGGAAGCCTCCCAGGGTCTAAATTTCCTCAGGGACCCATCCACAACTGCCCTTTTCCCCACCAATTGTCTTTTAATAAGCTGTCAGACCTCTGTCAGTGTCTAATTAAGAGACAGAGAATCTGCAGGGAAATATAATGTGACCTCGCTGAACTCCCACCTCGTGTCTGCTGTAGTTACCACAGTGGCTTGCCTGTGACATGGTCATACTGGAACTCTCTGCGGCTTGACGAATCCCCTGGGTCTCAGGAGCGGGGTCTTGACACGCCCCGCGCCCCGACATTTTTCCTTAAGATGGGGGTTTCCAGCTGCCCGTTTCCCGACATCAGCGGAAACTCTCCCCAACGTCAGCGGCACCGCCTGCCGATGTCAGTGTGCAGTCCTGGCCGTGTCCCGCAAGGGAAGGCTCCGGGTAGCCGGAGCGCAGAAGTTCCCAGGTATGGACATTGTTTGCGTCTCAGTGGCACTTGGAAGTCTGCTTGCTTTGTTTCAAGCATATTTTGTGTGTTCATGGAAATAAATGATATATCCCTGAATGCAATTAAACAGCTGTGAGAAAGCATTACTATAAGTGCAGTAAATTGTGTGTACTTCAATATTTACAAAGAAAAACACTGTATGATTTGAACAAAATATAATATTTACACACACATATAAATATACTGTCTACATACACCGATCAGCCATAACATTATGACCAGCTGCCCAATATTGTGTAGGTCCCCTTTTGCCACCAAAACAGCCCTGACCCATCGAGACAAGGTGTGCTGTGCTATCTGGCACCAAGACGTTAGCAGCAGATCCTTCATGTCCTGTAAGTTGCAAGGTGGGGACTCCATGGATTAGACTTGTTTGTCCAGCACATCCCACAGATGCTTGATTAGATGGAGATCTGGAGATCTGGGAAAGTCAACACCTTGAACTCATCGCTGTGTTCCTGAGCTTTCTATCAGAACCGACAATTTGAGCTACAGTAGCTTATGTGTTGGATTTGACCGCACGGCCTAGCCTGCCCCTCACCCCCACGTGCATCAATGAGCCCTGGCCGTCCACGACCCTTTCGCCATTCACCCATTCCTTGGACCACTTTGGAACACCCCACAAGAGCTGCAGTTTTGGAGTTGCTCTGACCCATTCATCTAGCAATCTCAATTTGGCCCTTCTCAAAGTCGCTCAGATCCTTACGTTTGTCCATTATTTCCTGGTTTTAACACATCAACTTTGATGACAAAATGTTTCCTTCCTTCCTAATATATCCCGTCTACTGACAGGTGCCATGATAACAAGATTATCAGTGTTGATCTGTGTATATTTATATATGCATATAAGTGTGTTTCTTCATTTGTGAAATTTTGCCATAGTTAGAATGACTAGCTCTACAAAGCATCAGGGTTTTATGTGGCATATATCGTCCTCCCAACATTATAAAATATATTTTTGTTGCCCAGCAGCAAAGGTTTGCCAAGGGACCCTATAGATTTAAGTCAGTCCTGAAGTAATTGAATAGTAATATTGTAAGTTTGTATATTTTTTGCTATTGACTTATCTCCTGTATTGACTCCAGCCCATTATGTTTTTTGTAATTTCAAACACTCTTACTTAAAGAGTAAAATATTGTACAACACAGCATGAAAGCATGAGCATGACTGACTCAAAGGTCTCCTTCTCCCCCTCAATGTGGGGAAAAAGGGCTAGCTAGGGTGGGATTGACATTAATTAAATGAAGTGGATCGAGTATGAGGTGCAGCCAAATGCCACTTCTAAGAATTCAAGATGTTTTAATTTGCTCTCATATCAAGAACTTCTAGGACAAATTAGCAGAGCACCCAAATATGAGCATAGCTTCCCGAATGGTGATAGCATTCCCAACAAGTAGGAATTTGCTGAAACCCAAAATGTTTCCTCTACTTCTTTGCTAAATCTTTGCATACTAATATAATATCCCTTCAAAAAACAATATTTTGCTCTTTGACTCAACTATTCATTTATTATCTAATAACTAGAGATGCGTCCCAGTGATTCTTCCTATTTGAAATTTCACTATGTGATTGAAATTACAATGGATGGATTGAAATAACAATGGTATGGGGATAACGCAAACACATAGATGCTATTAAATCAATATGGATACACATACAAGGCATATGTACAAAAACTTGTTTAACCACAGATGCAATTAATAGTGTAACTTCATTCCAAGTATGTTGGGTAAGGTAACACCAACTGAATAAATTCATTTCCTTCAGAAATGAGGAATTATTTATTTGAATCTAAATGAAAACTATTAATAATATATTAATTCAATTAATACAATCTGTGAAGATAATTGGCATAAGTGAAAAGTTGTATTCATATACGTAACGCTTTATAACAATTATAAGTATATTTTTGAAACTCATGTACTTGATTCTTAATGATGCCAATGTTCCTAAAACAATGAGTTAAAAAAAATATTATTGTCAGGTAACTTCTCTTTGCCAAGATCAAGGACTATAGAAGTGGAAGCAGCCACTTCTGCTTCAAAGGCAGTTATGTCCATGACAAATAGTATTCTTTTGATTTACTATCCAATTCGTGTGAAAAATAGGTCTTTGCAGATGATATATTAGACTTACGGTACTTTCAGGTTACAGTAGCTGTTGTACATGCAACTGGAACATTACCTAACTTTGTGTTTTAGATTCCAATGAATTTTTAATTGCCGTAAACTGTGTGTTTTTATGCCCACTAAAATATGACGGTGTTATTCCCTTATAATTAATGTGACATTATTATTAACATTCAATAATTTAAAAACATAAATGTTTGAATAGATATATTTTATCTTGCAGTATAATCTCTTATTCCATGAAGCAGAAACATTAATTTTTATTGGTAATTTGAAAACGATATAGTGTGTTTATAGTGTATAATTGTCACATAATTAACAATTTGTGAGTGTATCAGTAATAGAAATATAACTACTATATAGCTACTCAATACCTTCAAACATTTCAAATAACCAAAAACAGACACATCTTTTGAGTGTCTGACTATACAATCTCGTCATAGCTATTTCTGTAATTGTTCTTGGATCATTTAGAATAAGAATATACAATTTAAAGGACAGTCTTTAAAGGACAGTCATGCCTATTTTGCAAGGGTAAACAAAGTAAACTTGGTGTCTACTTGGGAATTGCTAAGGTGCCTACATGGTAACAGGGACTTCAACCAGCGACCCTGAGCAAGGCAACAGGACCAAGAATCTTTTGAGCAAGCCCTCCTTGCCCATATGCAAGGCCACAAAAAGAGAAAATCCCAATCCTAGTAGGACATCCAGAGGGGGGCTACTGTCAGGAACCACAGGGCTTTAACCAGCAACCCTTAAAATGGCAGGCCATGCACCTACTGATCTCAGGACTCCTATCAATTCTATGTCCCTGCCTGGTTCCTGACATTTTAGTTTTTTTGTATACACTGTACAGCCAATACACTGTAATTGCAGCATGCTCACACTTGTTTGGTAGGCTTCACTTTACACATTTGTATTATTTGAGCCTGGGACTAGCTTACCGCACCAACATTTTTCTTTTTTCCATCAAGCAATTAAGGGTCTCTATATACTAGGGGAACTCTCAGGCTCCCTTGCTGGAGCATTGCACTTACTGACCCTGCAGTTCTGTGATTGTGTTGCTTCTTTGGTGTATTTCCTGGTTTTGACCCCTGGCTTTGGCTTTTGCTGTTTTTGCCCTTTGTACCTTCGGATCCTTTTTGCCCTTTGTACCTTCGGAGGCATTTTGCGGAAATGTTTTACATATGTATCTTGTATTTTGATATTTGTTATATATATTGTAAAATTATTCAATCATATATTTTGTGTAGTCTTTCTAACGTGCATGCCTTATATATACTTATGTCCTTCATACTTCGCCTGATTGGGATTATTTGAATTTGGATCTTTGGTTTGGACTGATTATTCTTTGGATTACCCTTCGGTACCGTGCTATTCATCCATCTGTGTATAACCTTGGCTTGCCTAACCTCATTTGCCAGTTCCCCACTCTGTCAGCTGCCAGTCTCCCCAGAGTCGGCTGCCAGTCTACAGACTTTCCTGCTGCTGTCCTATCATCTGCCACATTGGCTCCTAAGAAGGATGCCAAGGCTGTCATCCCTTACACCCTGCACAGTTTCCTACCTGACCCATTACCCACAGTCGTGACACTAAGTTGTAGGTATTTCAATAAATGCATCATAAGTATCAAACTTCCAGAAGCCTTATCAGGAATACTGGAGTATGGATTTTTATCTTTGAGTGCTGGCATCACCAAAGGCACGAGACATACGGCTCTCTGTATAATGTTTCTCAAATAAACATTGTCAACTGGCATATACAGGTATGCAATCGATTGTCCAGAATATCTTACACTCTGTCACAAGCTGTATAGTCCTTATATATTTTTCCTTTGTTTCTTCCGCAACCACTATCTCCTGTGACTTACAAGTTATTCACCAAGCCAAGAAGAGGAAACCTTGGCGAGTGGGCTGCTTCTATTTATAGGACTATTTATTTTATTGCTGTTTTTATTGTTCTTAGCGCTTTTACCTTCCTATATTTTTTGCTGCATAAACATAAGCCCAGGACTCTGAGGCTGGCAGATAAACACCATGGCTCAGGTAACACGGCATTGGAATGTTAGAATAAAGGAAGAATACATTCCACTAAACCAAGCTAAGAACAAACATTAATGAGTACATGTAATAACCGCAAACAAGCCCGCTGTGTTGCTGTTATGTTATTATAATTTTATTTTTCTAAAGTATAACCAGCAAACATCTGCATAACTAACTAATATCCAATCTGAGATACAGAGAAAATAACATTAATTGTACATTATGCATTTCTTTCTTAATGCCAAATTGTATTAACTGTGTGGATTAATCTTTAATAAGGTAATGAAACTGCCTGACCAGACTCCTCGGTAATGATCATTTTTACATGCAACTAAAGTTCTTTATTTTTGTTGATTTATTATTTACCAGGTGAGTCCGTGACTATGGTAACATCAAGGAACAGCATGAATATTTTGTTAGCTAAGGAAGAATCTTTTTAATATGAATCAGACTAAGATCTTTGTAGAAAAAACTACACTCATATGTGGTACACACGTATGTAAATATGCATATGCTATCTAAAATGAGACACACGCGACCATGTATGTATACAGGGATCAGAATACATTCCTACATATAGGGTCACGTTTGATTCTAGGACTACCCCATTATCCAACCCTATGTAAAACAATTTCATGTCTTAGGTCAATCAGGGTTAGTCCCAGAAGCCCTGGGGTTGGTACATGATTTCTAAATTAAGAGCTAAATAAAGTAATTAGTTCATTCCAGTCTATTAAACCCACTATTGGTTTATCTCATATGTGCTTCCCCAGACAAAGCTGCATTTCCTTACAACTACACGATTAGAAAGGCAAAGTAGAGCTTATCAGACCCTCTACTACAGCAACGCTTTCATATACATTCATAGTGTCTAATAAAAAGCTCATTGTAAAAAAATGCCTGGGCAGATAGTATCTTTATACCAGGCAAGGAGACCCAGGAGGCCAGCTGACAGTAGCTATTATAGAAGACCCCATTCTCAGATTCTGTACGTTGTCCTCCGTTATAGAGTGTCAGAATGTATATTTGTCTTCACCCCAGCCAGTCATGGAGTATTGAAATGCAGTGAATCTGAGTTGGCAAAGACCACCGCTTATGGGCTGCCACTGAACTATATGTTTTTAACTAAACACTAAAATAGGAATTCATGGAACTGTTCAATGCTTAACCAATTCCCCAAAATATTGTAAAATAGTGTAAAATGTTGCCACATTCTTAGTTTTTGCCAGGAACATTTAATTGTCAGATAGCAGTGATAGGTTATAGGTTGCCATCAAAACTAAAAACCTTCCTTTACAGTTTCTGTGTCTTTATGTGATTAAACCTACAGAGTAAAGGATAAGATGACAGATCTGCTAAGTCCCTTTCCTTAACATATTAGTGTGGAAAATCACTTATATTTCTTATTGTCACATTGGAAATTATTGGGTTACTATGGTTACCTCTATGGTATTTGTACCTACTAACTGTGTAAATGTAGATATTCCAAATAAATCCGTTTTAATCTGTTATAAAATCCAGTGGCTGACCCCAGTATTTTTTATGGCAATTTGCCATTATTATTTAAGGATTATTATTTTTTGCACACATAAAAACTTTTAGTAGGTACATAGACTGTGATATTTCAGGGTAGCATCTGTCAGCAGAGGCTAGTGAAAATATATTTTCTCTGATTGGAAGTGTGTTGCTGGCTCAATACATCTTTACTTTCTTTAAAGTAGAAAGTTGGCCACCATTTTGCAATCAAAAACTGTAAAAAATTAAAATTGTGGGGGACACATGTAAAACTGTTTAAAAAATTAAAATAATGACTTCTAGATTTTAATAATTATATTTGAAAGGTGCTCTAGACCTGAATCTATAATCTTTGCCTATCAAACTAAAATTCTTCCTTCCTCCCACTTCTTTTTCTATATTCATTTATTAACATGGTTGCCATAGTGATAAAAAAAAGACAAGCCTAATATTAACAACTGTACTTTACATAATTAGCTAACAAAAAGAAAAGTAAGACGTTTCTTAGAAGTGCACGTTGACAAAATGACTACTGCCCAACGAATCCTTTGTTTTACATCATCACACCTCATCAATAAAAAAGATGTCAAAGTAAAGAAATATACCGCTTTGTGTGTGCTACAGACATCGCATAACGAAAGCTAGCTTTTTAAGAAAAAAACAACTGATTTTACCCCTATTGTGTTTATCCTTAAAGAAAAACACTATACAATCATAGACTACTATAATTATGGCCTCATTTATGGTCTCAACAATTCTTGTTTACAGTATGTCGACTGTAAAAGTGAGCTATTTTTGACTGTGGCTCTTATTATACTTATTTGACAGGTTGGGGGCAATCTCTGTCTTAACCCCTTCAGTTCCAGAGGGATAAGCAACCCATTAAAACTTAGTGGTCTCTATTTAGTAGCACATGTAGTATTACTCTTAGTAATTTGATCTTATTGGGAAATTGTTATGTATGAAGGTCTGTGTCTATTTAATTGAAATCTATCCATTTTACCATTGTTTTAAAAGTCGCTCTGCATAATATCACCGAGGAGTTTGAAAAGCAGCTGTTGCCTGCAATGTGGATGTCAAACTCTGATGCATCATTTCATTTATTACCAAGGAGACCAGTAGAAATAAGATTTGGTCTGTCACACAAACTTCTGTGTGGGCTGTAAGGTACATAATGAGTCAAGGTTTTTAATGCTACTTATCAGAAGATAGTTGTATTATGATGGATTTATGAAGTCTGTTATCCAAGAAGATGCCAAAATATAGTTTTTTTTTGTTGCTTGCGGAGGAGAAGCAAATTTTGAATATATGTAGTTAAGAAAAACGAAGTGGGTATCTCAGCATGACCTTCGGAAGTAGAATGAAAGCGTAACTTCAAATTGTATTATCTTTCAGAATTTAGCATCATGTTGCTAGTTATTTGTACATGCCAATAAAAATATGTTTTTTACAGTAAAATGTAGGCAAGTTTTATAAACTGCTCAGGTTTCAAGTATGTCACACTGACAATATAGCATTTGATAGCAGGTAAGGACCATTTGGCCCACCTAGTCTGCCCGTAGTTCCTGCTGTAACAGACTTAATCGGTCCTGGGTTACTTTTATATTACATATTAATACATATTACATATTAATATCTTCAAAACATAGAAACATAGAAACATTTGACGGTAGATCATCCTCTCTGTAAAGTACAACTTCCTTACATCCAGTCTTTCCTAACAATTTCCTAACAATTTTTATCCTGCAAGACATTCATCATTTTAGTAGCCCTTCTCTGAACTCTATTTAAATGCCTATATCTCAAAACTGTTCACAATACCCTAGGTGAGATGTATGGTGTAAGAGTGTGCATGTGTAATTGTTATGGTAATAGAGTGTGTGTATGGTATTAGTGTGTGTGTTAGCGTATGGAGTGACAGCATTTGTGTAAGTGCTCAGATATTCTAGCTCACAATGTGCTGCATTGTTTACCCAGCTCTGTGCTGCTGTCCCTTTGGCTCTCCTGTTCCCCATCCCTCGATTTCCACTGGATTAACCCTTTTGTCTGCTGCCTCACCCTGGACCATTTGTCTGCTGTCAGCTCATTTCCACCTGCATCTGTACTCCTTGCCATTTCACACCACTTGCACTACTAAAAAAGGCAAAAGTTACCTTTGGAACCTTTTGTAATCTAAATGTTTAAAATCTTTCTAAAACCTGTGAATCTGTAGCTTCTATATCAATAGCATTAAAATGTCAATAAAGTCTGAAGCATGTAAACGTTTTGTAACCATAGGCCTTGTCTGAACAGGGCTCAAAGTAAAGTACACTAGGATTGTCGGAAGTGTAGTGTACGTAGAAAGAAGAGATGCTGCCCGATAATGTTGCGTGCGGGAGCGAGGACTGAGCTGCTGCATAGACTTGTTTGCAGTAAAATGGGGTTCTAGAGATGGGATGCAGGACTGAGTTGTGTCTAGGAGGGATGGCTGCATAGTGCTGACTAACTGTAGAGTTAATATTATAAAAAATGATCAGGCAGTTATGATAACATATCTGTGCATTTGGCCTGTATATCCAGCCCTGTGTGTTTCATCTAGTCTTTCTGTACCTACCTGTTATTTGCCATGCATCATGGAGTAGAGACATCCATCATATGTCCCGCATCTAGGCTGCTACCTGGTTTTCTTGCCCAGGTTGCGACACAGCTGTTCACAAGCACCGTGCAGCAACTATCAAGATATATTATTTTTATTATACTTTATTTATAAAGCGCCAACAGATTCCGCAGCGCTGTACAAGAAGAAACATTTTACAGATAACGACAAGTACAGTACAGCAATTGACATCCAGATACAAGAGGAATGAAAGGCCCTGTTGAGACAGTCGATCAAATGCCTTCTCTTGATTGAAGGTATTCAGAGTGGCACGGACATGACGGTCCTTGATAGCAGACCGTTTCTCTGATGAGGGCCAGACTGCCTGCAAATCGGCGCCCTGGGATGGTGGACAAAGATGACCGATGACTTTCTTTATCCTGCCTGGGTCGCGTGGGCAGATTGGATTTTACTGAAAAAGAAAGTGTTAGACTTCTCATCCTTCTCTAGGTTCTCCACTTTGGAACGGAAGATAATTTGCTTGGATTCTTCCTCAAGAAGCCATTTCAGGCTCCCTTTTACAGCATGAGGTTGCTTACTGGCTTACTGCTTGAGATTTGGGTTAGTATGTGGGTCACACTCAAAATATGTTATGGTGGGGACCAGTGGCGGAACTACCGGGGTCGCAGGGGTCGCGACTGCGACCGG